>JASANA010002739.1:0-10367 GCA_030248095.1 Ptycholaimellus sp. GST1_10
GTTGGTATACATTCAGTTACATATACTTCAGAAAAATCGCAACAAACTATAATTAAGACTCCAAACAACAAAACATCTCTTAAACAATTGCATTGAACAAGTATAAAGTTTGGGCTCGCTCAAGAAGGGTAGAAGCATAGGCTCTTCTCATTACCTCAAACAAGTATAGACAATATAAAATTTTATAAAGTTCTAACTCACCATAAACTTGTCCAATTTAGTTGATAATTTTTATGTCAAACTAACATTGCCACTAATCAGCCTCTTCTAAATGGCTAGGTTTCCCAACAGCTTCCTCCTTTCTCCCAAAAGGTCGATTAGTCCGAGTTTAAAGTCAAGGAAATACATCTACTACTAGTGGAATCTGCTGAGCCACCTGTATTTTGGTTTAGCGCACAATGGAAAGAGCAACTGGACTGCGCGCTAACACAAAATGCAATTGTCTTGAGAAGCAGATTCCACTAGTAGTAGATGTATTTCCTTGACTTTAAACTTGGACTAATCGACCTTTTGGGAGAAAAGAGATTCACATTTGGTCTGCTGATGGTACCAGATATAATTATCTCTGTTGGGAAGCATTATTTTATGTCCTTAACCTAATCTTATGAAGTGAATTTTGACTGCAAACAGAGACCGAAGGGGTCTATACACATGGCTGACTATATCTTATATATATATATATATATATATATATATATATATATATATATATATATATATATATATATATATATATATATATATATTATATTTATATGTCCGGGTCTGCAATTGCTGGGAATGGTCAAATACTCAACCAATTTTACAATTCTTATTTTTCCTGGAAAGATTTTTTTGTGTTACAATTCTGGCAGGGAGAAAATGGTCCCCGACTAGTAGAAACATTACTTTTATAGTAGGGAATTTTTTTCCCTTAAAAGCTACATTTTCCCCTTTGTACCGGTTGAAATATTAACATTTGAACAGACGACTTGAGTTTTTGACCACAATTCATGTAAAAGGATTTCAAATCTGGGCTTGCTTTTGAAATTGGTCGAGAAAACCATCAACTTTTTTCCTTTGACTGGTAAATTTTCATGAAGCTGACCATTATATTCAGTCAATTTTTGGCGCTAGCAGCTTAACTCTTGAAAATTAAGCAAAACACTTGAGTTATTTTGTTCAAAATTTATATATGCCGATTCCAAATCTGTGTTTACTTTTGAATTTGGTGAAGGTGTCACAGACTTACTATTTTTTTGATATCAAACTAAAGATTATAATAAATATGACAGCAGCAATGGATCTGTGTTTCGCGGTCAGCATTGCGCTTTGCGCCATTATACTTGTTAACCAATTTATAGGGTTACAGAGCTTTTGTCATTAGGTATATTTGGGTGGTGCAAGGAAGGGCAGCAACCGTCAGCGCCCGCCCATCTTTACAACTCAGGTGTACGCTTTTGGGTTATTGTTTGATTATAAAACTGATAATGTTCTTTTTCATGGCAAACAGCTCCGATCGTTCCAATTCTTTTTGCGTTGGAAAGAGCATCATGCAATTGACTAGAACACGTGAGAAATCACATGAAAACAGCCAAAATTTAGCAAAAATCACTCGAAGCCATTTGTAGAAAACTCCTACTCCTTCTCCGCATCTATTAATTATAGGTATTCAGTTTTGTTCTTCAACATATATTTTTGGAGTGAATTTTTGACCAATTTTTCATCAGTTTCAGGACCGTTTCAGGGTTATTGTTAGATTGCAAAACTGACAAGGTTGATGCTCATGACAGAAAGCTCCAATTGTTCTAACTTTTTTGTGTCGGAAAGAGCATCATCCAATTGACCAACCCTCGTGAAAAATCCCCTGAATTCTGAACTTAAAATCTAAGTCTTAGTGAAAATCTTAACAGTTCAGCCAGTACAAAGCAAAAAGTGCATTTTCGGCTTCAAAAATTTCTATCTTAAAAAAGTGATGTTTCTACCAGTTCGGACGGGATGCACCTATCTTAGGATCCAAGTATTAGCTTTCATGAAAAAAGTTTCAAAATTTTTAAGAATTAGGTCGTTCTTTGTCATTTAAAAAACCCACACATGCGCTGGAGTGGCGCAGGTGAGGCGAGGCAAACCGTCAGCGCCCAGCCATGTGACTATACATGTCTTTGGGGTCAACGAATTGCAAGCATTTATGAACGCGGGGTGGTTTAAAACAGGGGTCCGCGGTCCACGAAAATGTAAAGGGTGGGCCATGTATGATGTGCAAGTATTGAAGTGGGGGGGGGGTCATATATGTACCATACGTGTCATTGGGGACAACAAATTGCAAGCATTTATGAACGCGGGACTTTTAAAACAGTAAGCGGTCCACAAAATTGTACAGGGCGGGCCAGTTATGATCTGCAAGTATTGAAGTGGGGGGTTAAAAAATGTTACCATACGTGTCATTGGGGTCAACAATTTGCAAGCATTTATGAACATGGGAGTTTTAAAACATTTCGCGGTCCATGAAAATGTAAAGGGTGGACCACGTATGATTAGCAAGTATTGATGGGGGGGGTTCACCTTGGCTTTACACTCGAAACAACTGATTTTTGGGAGAAAAGAGCTTACTTTTGGCTTGCCAATGGTACTATTTATTTCCTCAACTTTAAACACACAAAAATGAAATGAAAAAATGAATGTGAATTTATAACCATTATCATTTTAATGTTGGTTACATATTTAGTTAAAATTGTATTGGATAATAAAAAAAAATAATGAATAATAAATTAAGAATTTAATTAAAATAAATCAAAAACAAAAATACAAGCAAAATATTTGGCAAACAATTTTTTTGGAAATTTCCTTGGTTTAGACTCGGCACAATTGATTTTTGGGAGAAAAAAGCTTTACCTTTGGCCTGTCGATAGTACCAGTTAATTCGACTACTTTAAATTTACAAAAATTAAAAGAGAAGGTGAATGAGAAGGAATTGAACCTACCCTCTTGATCCAGATGACCAACCTTTTACACCACTACACCACTGGTGCATATGGCGCTTTAGTTTAACTGAAGGGTTTTAAATACCTGACGCACAAGGAGCCAGGGAGGGGGTGGGGGAAGAAATGAATACCTACACCCATTCATTAGCAGATGCAAGGAGCAGCAGCAGGAGCAGCAGAAGGAGTTCGTACGGCACTTTGTTTTTTGTTTTTCTCCATAAAATACCTAGTTTTTTGGGCTGTTCTCGCGAGTGTAGACTAATTTGTGGACGCTCTTTCCAATGCAAAAAGAATGACATCGGTTGGATTTGTCTGTGGCGAATTATAGTATTATCAAAATGAAGATCTAGCATTAACCCTGAAAACATACACTTGGGTCGAAAAGAGGGCCTGGGCGCTGACGGTCGCTGGGGTCCCTCGCACCAGGCCAATATAATACGTTTTTGAACCCCCACTTATTTACCCTCTAATAAATTATAGTTTGGGTTCGCGCGAGTCAGCATTAACACTGTCTTAAGTCCAGCAAACAAGACCCCTCCCAGTGGTACGTGTGATTTGTTGACCCCAACGACACTTATGGTAACATATTTGAACCCCCCTCATCAATATTTGCTGATCATACGTGGTCCACCCTTTACATTTTTGTGGACCGCGAACTGTTTTAAAAATCCCGCGTTCATAAATGCTTGCAATTTGCTGACCCCCAATGACACGTATGGTGACATATATGAACCCCCCCCCCCATCAATACTTGCTAATCATACGTGGTCCACCCTTTACATTTTCATGGACCGCGAAATGTTTTAAAACTCCCATGTTCATAAATGCTTGCAAATTGTTGACCCCAATGACACGTATGGTAACATTTTTGAACCCCCCACTTCAATACTTGCAGATCATAAATGGCCCGCCCTTTACATTTTTGTGGACCGCGAACTGTTTTAAAACTCCCGCGTTCATAAATGCTTGCAATTTGTTGACCCCAATGACACGTATGGTAACATATATGACCCCCCCCACTTCAATACTTGCACATCATACATGGCCCACCCTTTACATTTTCGTGGACCGCGGACTGTTTTAAACCACCCGCGTTCATAAATGCTTGCAATTCGTTGACCCCAAAGACATGTATAGTCACATGGCTGGGCGCTGACGGTTTGCCTCGCTCACTTGCGCCACTCCAGCGCATGTGTGGGTTTTTTAAATGACAAAGAACGACCGAATTCTTAAAAATTTTGAAACTTTTTTCATGAAAGTTAATACTTGGATCCTAGATAGGTGCATCCCGTCCGGAACTGGTAGAAACATCACTTTTTCGAGTAAGAAATTTTTGTAGCCTGAAAATGCACTTTTTGCTTTGTACTGGCTGAACTGTTAAGATTTTCACTAAGACTTAAGATTTTAAGTTCAGAATTCAGGGGATTTTTCACGAGGGTTGGTCAATTGGATGATGCTCTTTCCGACACAAAAAAGTTAGAACAATTGGAGCTTTCTGTCATGAGCATCAACCTTGTCAGTTTTGCAATCTAACAATAACCCTGAAAACGGTCCTGAAACTGATGAAAAATTGGTCAAAAATTCACTCCAAAATATATGTTGAAGACACAAAACTGAATACCTATAATTAATAGATGCGGAGAAGGAGTAGGAGTTTTCTACAAATGGCTTCGAGTGATTTTTGCTAAATTTTGGCTGTTTTCATGTGATTTCTCACGTGTTCTAGTCAATTGCATGATGCTCTTTCCAACGCAAAAAGAATTGGAATGATTGGAGCTGTTTGCCATGAAAAAGAACATTATCAGTTTTATAATCAAACAATAACCCAAAAGCGTACACCTGAGTTGTAAAGATGGGCGGGCCGCTGACGGTTGCTGCCCTTCCTTGCACCACCCAAATATACCTAATGACAAAAGCTCTGTAACCCTATAAATTGGTTAACAAGTATAATGGCGCAAAGCGCAATGCTGACCGCGAAACACAGATCCATTGCTGCTGTCATATTTATTATAATCTTTAGTTTGATACTCAAAATAGTAAGTCTGTGACACCTTCACCAATTTCAAAAGTAAGCACAGATTTGGAATCGGCATATATGAATTGTGAACAAAATAACTCAAGTCTGTTGTTTAATTTCAAGAGTTCAGCTGCTAGCACCAAAAATTGTATGAAGATAATGGTCAGCTTCATGAAAATTTACCAGTCAAAAGGAAAAATCTATGGTTTCTCTACCAATTTCAAAAGCAAGCCCAGATTTGAAATCCTTTTACATGAATTGTGGTCAAAAACTCAAGTCGTCTGTTCAAATGTTAATATTTCAACCGGTACAAAGTAAAATGTAGCTTTTAAGGGAAAAAAATTCCCTACTCAATAAAGTAATGTTTCTACTAGTCTGGGACCATTTTCTCCCTGCCAGAATTGTAACACAAAAAAATCTTTCCAGGAAAAATAAGAATTGTAAAATTGGTTGAGTATTTGACCATTCCCAGCAATTGCAGACCCGGACATATAAATAAATAGATATATATATATATATATATATATATATATTTATATATATATATATATATATATATATATATAGATAAGAAGTCAGCCATGTGTATAGACCCCTTCGGGTCTGCTTCGCGGTCAAAAATTCACTTCATAAGATTAGGTTAAGGACATAAAATAATGCTTCCCAACAGAGATAATTATATCTGGTACCATCAGCAGACCAAATGTGAATCTCTTTTCTCCCAAAAGGTCGATTAGTCCAAGTTTAAAGTCAAGGAAATACATCTACTACTAGTGGAATCTGCTTCTAAGACAATTGCATTTTGTGTTAGCGCGCAGTCCAGTTGCTCTTTCCATTGTGCGCTAAACCAAAATGCAGGTGGCTCAGCAGATTCCACTAGTAGTAGATGTATTTCCTTGACTTTAAACTCGGACTAATCGACCTTTTGGGAGAAAGGAGGAAGCTGTTGGGAAACCTAGCCATTTAGAAGAGGCTGATTAGTGGCAATGTTAGTTTGACATAAAAATTATCAACTAAATTGGACAAGTTTATGGTGAGTTAGAACTTTATAAAATTTTATATTGTCTATACTTGTTTGAGGTAATGAGAAGAGCTTATGCTTCTACCCTTCTTGAGCGAGCCCAAACTCTATACTTGTTCAATGCAATTGTTTAAGAGACGTTTTGTTGTTTGGAGTCTTAATTATAGTTTGTTGCGATTTTTCGGTTAGAACAAGTATAGGCCAGATACGTTTTGCTGCGGATGACGAGTGCTAGTGAAGGTGAGGAAAATAGTTCTGAAAGTGTTTATTGAACTTGTTATTATTGGATTGCGTGGCAAGTAGAGGAAATAGATTGCTTTCAGTTGGCACGAAACATACATATCATTGGGGTTTCGTAAAAACTTTTCTAAATAAATACATAACCTGTAGAAATAATTTATTTTAAAATGTTTCTTCCTAAATAAATTTTAATATAAAAAGTCTTTATGGTGCATTTTATTATTAGAATATCACGGAAAGTTCAATATGCTTTTGAAATAAAGTTTGTGGGAAAGTTAGCCGTGTAGTAGAGGATGATCCTGGGTATTGTTATAGTTTGTAGTGATAATTTTCATCTAAATTGGTCTTGTTTATGGCGAGTTAGAACTTTATAAAATTTAACATTGTCTATACTTGTTTGAGGTAATGAGAAGAGCTTATGCTTATACCCTTCTTGAGCGAGCCCAAAATATATACTTGTTTAATACATAGTTTAAGAGACATTTTGTCGTTTGGAGTCTTAATTATTGTTTGAAGCGATATTTTGGTTAGAACAAGTATAGGTGGGATAAGTATTTTAAGCGGATGACCACTGCTAGTGAAGGTGAGGAAATTAGTTCCGAAAATGTCTATTGAACTTGTTAGTATTGGATTGTGTGACAAGTAGAGGAAATGGATTCGCTTTCAGTTGGCCCGAATTAGACGTGTTGGTGGGGGTTGATAAAAACTTTTCTAAATAAATACATAACCTGTAGAAATAATTTATGTTAAAATGTTTCTTCCTAAACAAATTTTAATATAAATACCCTTTACGTAGAAGTTTAGTATTAGAATATCATGGAAAGTTTAATATCTTCTTGTAAGGAAGCTGTTGGGAAACCTAGCAGTTTAGAAGAGGCTGATCAGTGGCTATGTTGGTTTGACATAAAAATTATTAACTAAATTGGACAAGTTTATGGCGAGTTAGAACTTTATAAAATTTTACATTGTCTATACTTGTTTGAGGTAATGAGAGGAGCCTATGCTTATAACCTTCTTGAGCGAGCCCAAAATATATATACTTGTTTAATACATAGTTTAAGAGACGTTTTGTCATTTGGAGTCTTAATTATTGTTTGAAGCGATATTTTGGTTAGAGCAAGTATAGGCGGGATAAGTATTTAAAGCGGATGACTAGTGCTAGTGAAGGTGAGGAAAGTACTGCCAATCCTAGTACTGCCACATTTCTGCTTTCTGGTCAGTAGTTCAAAAAAGTTTTACTAAATCCGATAAGAATTCAGTAAGGAATTGCAATTCTATATACATATATGTATATATATATATATTTATTTATAAGAGGGGGTGGGCGCTGACATTCCGCTAAAGCTCGATTCGCGCCAGCCCAATGATTTCAAAAAGTGAGTGTAAAGACCACTCCATGGCTCATCCAACTGTTCCGCAGTCAAAATATTAACTTATATTTCTTATACCATTATTTTTTCAATGATCAGAATAACTTAATCTAATTTGCACATCGCATAAAAGTTGTGTGAAGAAAATTGCCCAGTGGAGGTGTATGGTGGGTTTGAGGCCGTGCGTATCGATCTGCGCACCTCAAGAAGGAAGGCCCAGGCCCAGGAAGGAGGCCCGCCAGCCTGCCCTGCCCGCTACGTAGGCGTCAATGTCTAGTAGCAGTCTCCCAACGCTCTCTTTTCATTCCATCATTGCTGCCCCACACGCACACCTCTCCTTTTCGGGTCCTCTGCAGTTGGTTTGCTATCACTCTGAACGCGTAAAAGAGTCTTCAATCATTTCGCCGCAGCGGTTGCCAGATCAAATTTAAAGATTTTTAACTTTCTTTAAAACAATAGCGAGTAGCAAATGTTTGTTGGTTATTCAGGTATTATTAGTCATGCAGCACATGGCCTGTTCGACAGGGTAAACTCCAAATAACGCCTCGAATTCCGTCCCAATGCCTCACCAGACGGCAGTCGGTTATTATTCACTTATTAATGGACCCTTTTTTGATTATCATCAGCGGTATGACCTAACAATGATCCGCGCGAATGCCCCGGAAACATTGGTAAAGTTTTTGTTTACAAATGAGCAAGCCCTGAGGTCCTGAGTGAATAGAAGTGCTAAAAATCGCCATCTACCCAAGTCAGCTCTAATTAATAATAGTTTTCTACTGAGCACCAATCTTTCAATGCATAGTGTACTAGCAATCAAAGTTTTAATGAACTGTTAAACCTTTTACCAGCCCTGGCCAAGTCTAGCGATTTCTGTGACGCCTGGGCAATTCCATAGCCTGCCGACGTCTACAGCGGACTTCACGCTTCACAGAATCATGAACGGTCTATCTCTTTAATTCATCTGTTCATTCTTGAATCCTGGTAACATGTTCCTAAGAATAATAAAGTTTTGAGCCAGCGGTTGCTAGATGCACCCGAATGGGTGCAATGTGCATAGAATGAAGGGTCGCATTTTACTCACCCATCTAATTACTATGGCGTATTCCAGGGATGGCTTCAGTGCGAATGAGGGACGAGATCACTGGATGCGAAAACTGGATCGACACTTGGGTTTTGTAGATCTTAACAGTCCTTAAAACAATAGTGAGTGGCTTTCGCTGGTCGTCACAGAAAAGCGGAATGAATATATTTTAGAAAATTTAGAAAGCAAACAAGTATACAAAGGGGTTATACTAGGGGTAAGCCAGTTGAACCCTTGATGTGAACCACCCAGTATACTTCTTTTAAAGACTCCAGTAGAATTTAATTTCCCCAGCTATCTAAAATTTATTTAGAGCTTAAAATATCTCAACCAAGTTCCCACAAATTTCGGAAATAAAAATTGTTATGAATTTTAGGAACACATATTTAAGCTCAGGCATTTTTTATTTTCTTGTACCACTTTTTATTTAAAGCTCAAATATGTTCACTTATGCTACCACTCGCGCAAGCCGAAACAATAATTTATGATGGGGGTCAAAGATGGGGGTCAAAAAACGTTGTTGGATAAACTTGTTTGTTACACTTACAAGGGTGCTTATGCTATCACTCGCGCGAGCCCAAACAATAATTTATGATGGGGTCAAAGATGAGGGTCACAAAATGTAGTCATATATACTTGTTTGTTACATTTACAAGGGTACTTATGCCACCACTCGCACGAGCCCAAACAATAATTTATGATGGGGGTCAAAGATGGGGTCAATAAATGTGGTTCCACGACGGTTCATCACCGCGATGGTTCATCACTGCGACGGTTCATCAAAACGCCGGTTCATCACCGTGATGGTTCATCACTGCGACGGTTCATCACCACAGTAGTTTATGATGTATTTATTCCATTTTTTCTATTCATTTGCATTTTATTTCAATTGAATTGTTTGTGGGTAGCTTCATGTCAGCATCTGGAGATTTCTCAAAGCTGACCAGCAAGAAATCGTGTCCACCAACCTCTCTCTCATCGCGCTAGCAACAGGCCGCCCACTTCAAACCAAGCAGGTTAGTGTCAACGAGTTGATGAACATGAACCAATATCAATAAGCAAAACAATACAAATATGACAAAAAAATTCTGCTGAATTCCAGCGAAAGTATGTGGAAATCACGGCGCGAGTTGAAAGGATCATCCAGCGACATGAAGAGCAGGCCGCAGCTCCTGAAAATGCCATTCAGACGTGCAGAGCGATTGCGCATATCTATTCCTTTTAGATTCTTCCATTTGTGCCGATCAATTTGTGATATTGAAAAATGACAATGAAAATGAGCCCAGTTTTGTATGAAAAATGCTAATGTATGCATAAATACATCATAAACTAATGTGGTGATGAACCGTCGCGGTGATGAACCGATGCGGTGATGAACCATTGTTTTGATGAACCGTCACGGTGATGAACCGTCGCGGTGATGAACCATCGTTTTGATGAACCGTCGCAGTGATGAACCATCGTGACACCAATAAATGTAGTCATATATACTTGTTTGTTACAATTAGAAAGGTACTTATGCTACCACTCGCGCGAGCCCAAACAATAAGTTATGATGGGGGTCAAAAATGGGGGTCAAAAATGTAGACATATATACTTGTTTGTTACACTTACAAGGGTGCTTATGCTACCACACACGCAAGCCCAAACAATAATTTATGATAGGGGTAAAAGATGG
>JASANA010002740.1:0-55900 GCA_030248095.1 Ptycholaimellus sp. GST1_10
GCGCCAAGGACCCCTGTCCCTTCCCCGGCATGGGCATCGAGTTCACGCGGACGCTCTGCGATCGCATTCGCATACCCTGCCACTTCGTCCCCGTCAACTACACCTCCACGCCTTACTTGGTTAGGGCGAGTGCGGAAGGGTCGATGACGTACTCTCCGCGGCTGGGCGCCAAGGACCCCTGTCCCTTCCCCGGCATGGGCATCGAGTTCACGCGGACGCTCTGCGATCGCATTCGCATACCCTGCCACTTCGTCCCCGTCAACTACACCTCCACGCCTTACTTGGTTAGGGTGAGTGCGGAAGGGTCGATGACGTACTCTCCGCGGCTGGGCGCCAAGGACCCCTGTCCCTTCCCCGGCATGGGCATCGAGTTCACGCGGACGCTCTGCGATCGCATTCGCATACCCTGCCACTTCGTCCCCGTCAACTACACCTCCACGCCTTACTTGGTTAGGGCGAGTGCGGAAGGGTCGATGACGTACTCTCCACGGCTGGGCGCCAAGGACCCCTGTCCCTTCCCCGGCATGGGCATCGAGTTCACGCGGATGCTCTGCGATCGCATTCGCATACCCTGCCACTTCGTCCCCGTCAACTACACCTCCACGCCTTACTTGGTTAGGGCGAGTGCGGAAGGGTTGATGACGTACTCTCCACGGCTGGGCGCCAAGGACCCCTGTCCCTTCCCCGGCATGGGCATCGAGTTCACGCGGACGCTCTGCGATTGCATTCGCATACCCTGCCACTTCGTCCCCGTCAACTACACCTCCACGCCTTACTTGGTTAGGGCGAGTGCGGAAGGGTCGATGACGTACTCTCCGCGGCTGGGCGCCAAGGACCCCTGTCCCTTCCCCGGCATGGGCATCGAGTTCACGCGGACGCTCTGCGATCGCATTCGCATACCCTGCCACTTCGTCCCCGTCAACTACACCTCCACGCCTTACTTGGTTAGGGCGAGTGCGGAAGGGTCGATGACGTACTCTCCGCGGCTGGGCGCCAAGGACCCCTGTCCCTTCCCCGGCATGGGCATCGAGTTCACGCGGACGCTCTGCGATCGCATTTGCATACCCTGCCACTTCGTCCCCATCAACTACACCTCCACGCCTTACTTGGTTAGGGCGAGTGCGGAAGGGTCGATGACGTACTCTCCACGGCTGGGCGCCAAGGACCCCTGTCCCTTCCCCGGCATGGGCATCGAGTTCACGCGGACGCTCTGCGATCGCATTCGCATACCCTGCCACTTCGTCCCCGTCAACTACACCTCCACGCCTTACTTGGTTAGGGCGAGTGCGGAAGGGTCGATGACGTACTCTCCACGGCTGGGCACCAAGGACCCCTGTCCCTTCCCCGGCATGGGCATCGAGTTCACGCGGACGCTCTGCGATCGCATTCGCATACCCTGCCACTTCGTCCCCG
Source organism: Ptycholaimellus sp. GST1_10 (assembly GCA_030248095.1). NCBI lineage: Eukaryota > Metazoa > Nematoda > Chromadorea > Chromadorida > Chromadoridae > Ptycholaimellus > Ptycholaimellus sp. GST1_10. The sequence goes on from JASANA010002740.1 coordinate 1,414, forward strand.
TCAACTACACCTCCACGCCTTACTTGGTTAGGGCGAGTGCGGAAGGGTCGATGACGTACTCTCCACGGCTGGGCGCCAAGGACCCCTGTCCCTTCCCCGGCATGGGCATCGAGTTCACGCGGACGCTCTGCGATCGCATTCGCATACCCTGCCACTTCGTCCCCGTCAACTACACCTCCACGCCTTACTTGGTTAGGGCGAGTGCGGAAGGGTCGATGACGTACTCTCCGCGGCTGGGCGCCAAGGACCCCTGTCCCTTCCCCGGCATGGGCATCGAGTTCATGCGGACGCTCTGCGATCGCATTCGCATACCCTGCCACTTCGTCCCCGTCAACTACACCTCCACGCCTTACTTGGTTAGGGCGAGTACGGAAGGGTCGATGACGTACTCTCCGCGGCTGGGCGCCAAGGACCCCTGTCCCTTCCCCAGCATGGGCATCGAGTTCACACGGACGCTCTGCGATCGCATTCGCATACCCTGCCACTTCGTCCCCGTCAACTACACCTCCACGCCTTACTTGGTTAGGGCGAGTGCGGAAGGGTCGATGACGTACTCTCCGCGGCTGGGCGCCAAGGACCCCTGTCCCTTCCCCAGCATGGGCATCGAGTTCACGCGGACGCTCTGCGATCGCATTCGCATACCCTGCCACTTCGTCCCCGTCAACTACACCTCCACGCCTTACTTGGTTAGGGCGAGTGTGGAAGGGTCGATGACGTACTCTCCACGGCTGGGCGCCAAGGACCCCTGTCCCTTCCCCGGCATGGGCATCGAGTTCACGCGGACGCTCTGCGATCGCATTCGCATACCCTGCCACTTCGTCCCCGTCAACTACACCTCCACGCCTTACTTGGTTAGGGCGAGTGCGGAAGGGTCGATGACATACTCTCCACGGCTGGGCGCCAAGGACCCCTGTCCCTTCCCCGGCATGGGCATCGAGTTCACGCGGACGCTCTGCGATCGCATTTGCATACCCTGCCACTTCGTCCCCGTCAACTACACCTCCACGCCTTACTTGGTTAGGGCGAGTGCGGAAGGGTTGATGACGTACTCTCCACGGCTGGGCGCCAAGGACCCCTGTCCCTTCCCCGGCATGGGCATCGAGTTCACGCGGACGCTCTGCGATCGCATTCGCATACCCTGCCACTTCGTCCCCGTCAACTACACCTCCACGCCTTACTTGGTTAGGGCGAGTGCGGAAGGGTCGATGACGTACTCTCCACGGCTGGGCGCCAAGGACCCCTGTCCCTTCCCCGGCATGGGCATCGAGTTCACGCGGACGCTCTGCGATCGCATTCGCATACCCTGCCACTTCGTCCCCGTCAACTACACCTCCACGCCTTACTTGGTTAGGGCGAGTGCGGAAGGGTCGATGACGTACTCTCCGCGGCTGGGCGCCAAGGACCCCTGTCCCTTCCCCGGCATGGGCATCGAGTTCACGCGGACGCTCTGCGATCGCATTCGCATACCCTGCCACTTCGTCCCCGTCAACTACACCTCCACGCCTTACTTGGTTAGGGCGAGTGCGGAAGGGTCGATGACGTACTCTCCACGGCTGGGCGCCAAGGACCCCTGTCCCTTCCCCGGCATGGGCATCGAGTTCACGCGGACGCTCTGCGATCGCATTCGCATACCCTGCCACTTCGTCCCCGTCAACTACACCTCCATGCCTTACTTGGTTAGGGCGAGTGCGGAAGGGTCAATGACGTACTCTCCACGGCTGGGCGCCAAGGACCCCTGTCCCTTCCCCGGCATGGGCATCGAGTTCACGCGGACGCTCTGCGATCGCATTCGCATACCCTGCCACTTCGTCCCCGTCAACTACACCTCCACGCCTTACTTGGTTAGGGCGAGTGCGGAAGGGTCGATGACGTACTCTCCACGGCTGGGCACCAAGGACCCCTGTCCCTTCCCCGGCATGGGCATCGAGTTCACGCGGACGCTCTGCGATCGCATTCGCATACCCTGCCACTTCGTCCCCGTCAACTACACCTCCACGCCTTACTTGGTTAGGGCGAGTGCGGAAGGGTCGATGACGTACTCTCCACGGCTGGGCGCCAAGGACCCCTGTCCCTTCCCCGGCATGGGCATCGAGTTCACGCGGACGCTCTGCGATCGCATTCGCATACCCTGCCACTTCGTCCCCGTCAACTACACCTCCACGCCTTACTTGGTTAGGGCGAGTGCGGAAGGGTCGATGACGTACTCTCCACGGCTGGGCGCCAAGGACCCCTGTCCCTTCCCCGGCATGGGCATCGAGTTCACGCGGACGCTCTGCGATCGCATTCGCATACCCTGCCACTTCGTCCCCGTCAACTACACCTCCACGCCTTACTTGGTTAGGGCGAGTGCGGAAGGGTCGATGACGTACTCTCCACGGCTGGGCGCCAAGGACCCCTGTCCCTTCCCCGGCATGGGCATCGAGTTCACGCGGACGCTCTGTGATCGCATTCGCATACCCTGCCACTTCGTCCCCGTCAACTACACCTCCACGCCTTACTTGGTTAGGGCGAGTGCGGAAGGGTTGATGACGTACTCTCCACGGCTGGGCGCCAAGGACCCCTGTCCCTTCCCTGGCATGGGCATCGAGTTCACGCGGACGCTCTGCGATCGCATTCGCATACCCTGCCACTTCGTCCCCGTCAACTACACCTCCACGCCTTACTTGGTTAGGGCGAGTGCGGAAGGGTCGATGACGTACTCTCCACGGCTGGGCGCCAAGGACCCCTGTCCCTTCCCCGGCATGGGCATCGAGTTCACGCGGACGCTCTGCGATCGCATTCGCATACCCTGCCACTTCGTCCCCGTCAACTACACCTCCACGCCTTACTTGGTTCAGGCTTGGCTTTTCAGCATTAGCTTATGGAAGTGGACACCAACACCAACTCTAGATATATTTCGCTTGAGCAACGATTGAAAAGTTGTTTCTGAAATAATCGACCTAGAATTTTCATCTCCAATACTCTAGCAGCAAATAGTCTTTTTCGTTGGAACCTCGATTGAGAATTCATTCTTGAAATATTTGAACTGGAATTTTGCTTACTGGTTCAAAAACGCCGTGAACATCGCAATCCTTTCAACAAGGTATTCTCGGCTGTTGCCAAGATGCGCGGCCTTTGTTCCAAGTAATAAGCTAAGCAATAATTCGTATTAACTGCTTCAAGATACCGCCGCAGCAAACGTATCCGACAAAATTCAGCTGAGTTTATTAAAAAACCAAGAATTTATGGATGTTCGAATTTTTGAAACATCAAGATTTTAGGTTTTTGACTATAAATCATGAAATAAAAAATTGTGTCAAAAAGTTCTACTATCAACTTCAAGATATCACCATGACAGACGTACATGCCAAAATTCAGATGATTTCATTGAAAAACCATCGATTTATGGATGTTCAAATTTTTGAAACATTAAGAATTTAGGTTTTTGGCCATAAATTGAGAAATAACAAATATTTCGGGAAATCCCTTTTGCCAGCTTCAAGAAAGCACCTCGACGGACGTACCTGCCAAAATTCAGCCAATTTCATTGAAAAACCAGTGATTTATGAATTGTCGTATTTTGAAACATAAAAAAATTGAGTTTTGGGCGAAAATCGAAAAATTACGCCCATCCCAAAAAATGGCCTGGAGATACCACCCAGACGGACCTTCATGCAAAAAATCAGCCAATTTCTTTGAAAAACCGCGAGGCCCCCCTCGGAACCACACATATATATATATATATATATATATATATATATGCGGACAGACGGACGCAAAAATGAGGTAACTGCTTAAGCTGGCCTTGGCCGCCCGCCGCTTCGGGCAGGGCGCGGAGCTCCTGCGGCCTCCGGGCACGGGTGCTACGGCCCCTACGCTTCGCCTAGCATGCTTCGCATGCTAGGCTACGCTCCGGGGCCTCCGCACCCATGCCCTCCGGCCTCCGGAGCTCTGACTGCCCTGCCCTCCGCGGCAGGCGGCCATCGGGCGCGCAAAAATCATCCAATCTCTAGCCTCTTCTGCAGAGCATACTCAGTCATGCTTTTATCAAAGTCCAAGGCATATATTCACAGAATATGGACGGCGAGGACGTGGGTCTAGTGGACCCAATGTCGGACGTAGTAGGCCGCATCATCTACGATGACCTGGACACTACCCTTCCGCTCCTCATGGAGACGGTGGAGCGACGCGGCCTCCTCGACTTCACCATGCCCATGTTCTTCCTCCAGGGCGGCCTCCTGGTGCGCACCAGTCTCACCCAGGCCTCCGACCTCTTCTACGTCGCCAATCCTTTTTCGGTGCTTTCAATCCAGGAAATCTTTTTTTCGAGAAATTCAAAATGTTTTGCAGGGTTTAGTTTGGCTGACACTGCTGGCCTCTCTGTGCGCCGTAGCACTGCTAGACTCCATGCTGCTGCTGATTGCCCACCGTCGCTGGCGCTATCCTGGCCATGGGCTGCTGGATGCTGTCACTGCTTTCAGCAACTCATGGATGGTTAGCGCATCATTTTATACTATGTTTAGGAAGTCTGAGAAAAATCGATAATATTCTAAATGAGATAGTTGTGATTGGTTGTTATTGATTTTCTGGCCACAGGCTGTTGGATGCAGTCACTGTTTTCAGCAAGTCCTAAGCATGAGAAAAATTGAAAAATATTGTAAATGAGAAAGTTGTGATTGGCAGACGAACCTGGGTCAGATGGTGCAGCGAGGTGGGGCTTTTACTGGGAGTGAGAACCCGCGTCGATTGCTCTTCTTTGTCTGGGGCCTGACCTCCATCCTTATTTGCGGCATCTATTCAGCTTTTCTGGTCTCCCAACGGGTCGCATCCAAAGTCGCTCTGCCCTTCAGCAATTTAATGTTAGCCATGCAAGCTCAAAATGTCAACAATTTGTTGCAGTCTTTTTTGTTTTATAGGCGCTTTCTTATAGCTAGATGTTACTAATCACTTTCTTCGCTTTAGTTTTTAGTAGAGCAAAATATCAAAAGCTGCTGCCATGTATCCTATAAGTTATTTGTTACAATATGCTAGGTAGAAAAAAAAGCTCCTTCATACAAGAACCGTCAAAACTTTCACTTTAGAATCATAAATAATAGGCTTTAGAAAAAAGTCTAGCACTTTTAGAGGCTTGGCTAATGCTCTGGACAGGGGTGAGTATCGACTTTTAGTGGATGTGAACTCGGCACATTTCCTTTACCAGATACAGACCAACACCTTCACAGACGTCAGGTAAGGCTTTTGAGCTCAGGCCGAAGTTTGGAGAGAACACAATGCTCGTTTGAGCTTTCAAGCTTTGAATGAGGCGTTCAAAAAGAACCCGCCTCAGCGAGTCTCCAACTTCTCCAACATCGTTCAACTCATTAGCAGAGCAGATAAGCCCAAGCTCGCCTTCTACTCCTCCATCTACACCCTCAAAGTTACTTTACCGTCTATGAGCGTTTCATATTTTATACACGATTTTTATATGTCAAAACAAGCATTCCAAAAGATGGTTGGGAGGTTATCTTTTCAAGGAAATTATCTTAGGAATTAGCAGTGAATGCTTGAACGCTTAATATCTTGTCAGTTTTCGACTTTCAAGCAAAAATTAAGAAACGGAGCTTTGCCAGGCCATAGCTCGTGAGAACTGCAATGTGACGATCATTCCGGTTGACATAACGGACATGGGCTCATTTGGCTTCCGTAAAACGACGAATCTGGCACATATATTCACCAAACTCATCCTTAACTTTAAAGGTCGACTTTGACAAGCTTTCTTTTCTCGAATTCCCCAAAAACCTGTCCATTGCAGAGAAGGGTTACTATCTGGAGCATCTGGAGAAAAAGTATCGCTTTGGGCGCCAGTGCAAAGCCGAGAGCAAAAAGGCCAGAAATCCACCAGAAGGCTCTAATGAGGACGTCTTCATTCGAGTAATTTGCATCCAGTTTTCTCCATATTTATCGACATGGAAACGATACTCATACTAATCTCATTAAAAAATTAAAAAAAACTCATTAAAAAATACCTAAACTAGGTCCATCAAAGGCCTAAGCGAGTAGTTTGCATCCATTTCTCTCCACATTTACCAACATGAAAACGAGCCTTATAGCAATTTGTCATATTTTTCAAAAAAATTAAAGATTCTAAAAAACCTAAACTAGGCTCATCATAAAGATTCTCTCGCATTGGCCAATGCATACACTGTTTTAAGCTGTCCAGTCTGCGCGGGGTGTTCCTGTTCGTGGCGCTGGGCTGTGGCCTGGCGGGGCTGGTGTGTCTGGCGGAGAACCTCTTCTTCACCTGCCGTAAGCCTACACTGAAAGCACTGGCCGCCCGCTCCCTGCCCCTGGCTGCCAGCGCCTTTGTGGCCAGCCCTGGCTTCGGGCCCCCGCCTGAGGTAGGTGTATGCCCAATTTCGGCACTTCGAACTCACAGGCGAAAAATATGCTCACGCTCCTCTGAGCTGTTTCGCTTGAGAGTGCCAAGAAGGGAAACAGCTCAGAGGAGCAGGAGCATATTTTTCGCCAATGAGTTCATTTAGCAATTGGTTGTCATAGGTTTCGGCCCCTTTTCTTATAGCCGCTTGAAACCGCCAATGCTTGTTTAGCAAGCTAAAAGGTGGCTGAAGCTTTGTCCCACGAAAGCTGTGGTGATGGGTTGAAGAAAAGAGGACAAAATTGTCAGTGGGACAGAGAAAGGGGGATGGTGCGACGACTCAGGGGCCAGTTCCAGTCCATTTTCACCTACGATGAAGGCTTCAGCAGACGACGACGAAGATCCTCTTTCTAAGCCCGCCTAAAATTCATTGGGCTCTCCTGAGGCTCGCTTTCTATGAATCCTGCTCCTCCTTCGCCAGCTTTTACAGCATTATTTTGTCAAAATAAAAGAAATGATGGAAAGGGTTGGTTAAAGTCAGCCGTCAAATAATTGCCCCAGCTCATTGCAAAGCAAAACCTCTTATCAAACACGCGACCCATGCCTGCGGCAAAGGATAAACTGCGCAGTTTTCAACTGCCCATTGCAAGGGCGAGAAAATTGAGTTCTTAAGGCAGAAGGCAGCAGAAATGCGGAGCCATCTCCTGCTCCTTGCTCGTGGCCTGGGCTCAGAGGCGGCGGCCAAGTTTGGGCCGGTGAAAGAGCTTCGCAAGCAGCTGCAGTCCTTGTCCCTTCGCCTCTCTGTCGCCCAACCTCATGAGGCAACAATTACGCTCTCGGTTTCCTAGATTTTGGACGAGGTTTTTGCTCTTGCAGTTGTCCCAGCTCAAGGAGCAGCAAAGCCAGCTGAGGCAGGAGCTCCGCAATCACTTGACGGGTTAGTCCCACTTTCCATTCAAGGAGCGCCTGACGTGGGATTCAAGTTGACTGGGATCTTTAGCAAATCTGCAAAAATAAAAGTAAAATACAAAAAAACATAGAAGTCTAATGTAGCAAGTAGGTGGGCTACTGATGTTCACTTTCTAATCAAGGAGCGTCTGACGTGGGATTCAATTTGACTGGGATCTTTAGCAAATCTGCGAAAAAGAAAGTAAAATATCAAAAAGCCTTATGCAAGAATTAGGCGGCCGAAGATGCAGGCGGAGTGGAGCGTCGTTGGTGGCGCCGCTCTGGGACGCCGCGAGGCACAGCGGACATGGCCGAGCCTCGCCAGCTGCGAGAGCTCAGAAGCCTGGTCGAAGCCTTCTCCTCCACAGCTCAGCTCTACGGGGCCCGACCACTTCGAACTCCGCTCATCCATTTTGACGTGCGGCCTTTTGGCCATGCCTGTGCAGTTGTTGAGCGTCCAGAAGGATATTCGGCAGGGCAGGTAATGGATGTTGCGAGGTGTTGAAGGAGGTGCTGCTGGGAGCTGAGGAGGAGGAGGGGTCGGCGAAGGAAGTCTACCGTCTGCAAAGCGTTCACGGGGAGGACGTCTCGCTTCGCTTCGATCTCACGGTGCCTCCCCTTTCAGACAGAGATGTTTGGTTTAGGCTTGCTTATTTCGGACCGCCAGTGATAGCATAGTTTGTCCTGAACTGTTCGTGGAGGCTCTTCGAAATGAGGCGTCGCTGCCGTGGTCTTTTCCATGCTTTCTGAGATGCGGGCACTGGGCCTCTGACACTGGCTTCACTTGAGCGATTGCGTTGGGAATGAGTGGATGAGGGGAAGGTGGAGGGTAGGAGCCTCTGTTTTGGCTGACAAGGCGGCTGCCTCCTTCGCCCTGCCTCAGCTCTGCATACACATGCTCCCCTTTTCCCCCCATCTCTCTCATGGGAAAGACAGCATCTCATGTCCGCCTGCCCTCTGGCTTCGGGCTTGGTGTAAAGTGAAGGAATTTAAAACACTTGTCTCCTTCTTTAGTTTTTCGAAACTTTCACTAAACACGATGGCAGCGACGCCTGCCCACATGGTGAGGCGGACGTGATAACATCTCAAAGACCAGAGAAATGGATGACTTGAGGTGCCATTTGCTCGATATCTAGCAGAGAGTAACCGACGCTCTGATAGACGCTTCCAAATCGGCAGCGTCCTTCGTCGCGAGAATCCCTCGCCCTCCACTGGACGCTACGCCGAGTTCCTTCAGGCTGTTCTATTTCATTACTGGCAACGAATTTCATTATTTTGAAATTTTTTGATATTTTTTTAAAAATTAAAAAACCTTCTTTCAAATTGAAATCGATTTGTACGTGAATGAAATCTATCAATACAAAGGGCCTAGCAAATTGAGGATCTGGACATAGCGGGCCCTTCGGCGGGTATGTCGGCGGAATGGGAATGCCTGTGCTTCGCCTCTGATGCCTTGACAGCTATGGGCTTTCCAGAGCACTACATTTACGTCCTGAACTTCATGGCCTTCCAACAACGCCTCAAATAGAGGCTGTTTTTAGTGGAGTCATCGCGGACTTTTGGAAGCCCTCCTATCCTGGGCCGGTGTGGAGGCCTCTCAGATCAGCCAGGTGGCTAGCTCACTGGACAAACTGGAGCGCAATCCTTGGAGCAAAGTAATCCTAATCTTTTTGGAAACCATATTTATGTCTCCTAATTTTGTTAGGACTTCATTTTCATTTCAAAACATAGCAAGCCAAGTAGCCTCGTGTAAGAGATAATGGTTTTAAGGTTGCTGAGGAACTAAGCAGCAAAGAAGGCCTAACTCCCGATACAGTCACCAATCTAGCCAGCTTGTTTCAGAGCACCAAGTCCCTGGATGAGGTAGGTCGAGGTCAGAACTTTGGAATCAGTCTAGCTAGTTGGGCGCATGCCTACCAGGAGTAGGGGATCGTCCCCTACCAGGAGTATCAATTAGGCGCAAGAACTAAAGGACTCTGCCTCAACATGCTGTGGCAGAGTTCGAAAAAATTGCCCTGTAAAAAGTGCTAATTTTGAAAAAGTCCGGGAAAGTACTGGACGGGTGATGACCTACCAGTCTGCTGTCAAAACTGACAAGCCACCGACCTCTTTGTAGATCCGCCATCACCCGGCCATGGCCGGCAAAGACGGCCTTCAGAAGGAGCTGGACGAACTGCTGGCGCTGGCAGGGGAGGAAGAAAAGCTGGAGCGTCGGTTGAGATTCGACCAACGCCTGGCCAGAGGCCTGGCCTACTACACCGGCCTCGTCTTTGAGCTTCGCATCGGTTCATTTCAGTCTTCTTTTACAAAAGAATAGGAGGACAAGGAAAGGAAGTTCTAGTCAAAATTTGCAGTTAGTTTTTTTCAGTACTTTTTCAAAAATTTGTTTTTATGAAGACTGTTCACGTGGAAAAAGTTGTTCAGATTCTGAGATGCTCTGGCTCCTTGTCAAGAGTGGCCTAAAGCCAAAGCCCGCTTGATGAATGTTGACAGTCATTTTGAGCAGGGCATACTTTGCTTTTTGTTGGAGCAGATGGTAGTTGACATGGGTGCAGATGGGGGGAGCGGAGGCTCGGTGGGGGGAGGCGGGCGCTACGACAAGCTGATCAGCGAGTTCCTGCCGGGTGCCAGGGTTCAGCCCATCAGAGCTGTCGGCGTATCGCTCGGGCTCAGTCGCCTACTTCGCCTTCGCATGCTTCAGCTGGAAAACAAGGTCCTCAATATTGCTCAATAATCAAAAGAACCAGCAGCTGTGCAGCAAAAGAAAACGAGAAAAAGAAAATTTCGAAAATAACAATTTCAATTTCAAAAATTTTCCCAAACAATCATAAGAGCATGATGAGGATTAAATCCGGTCACAAATGGGCGTTTTTTTGTCCAAAACCTAAAAACATTAATCGATATGAGAGTTGTTGCAGGAAACAGTGGGTGTAGCGCGAGCATCAGTGGCAGTGATCAGCCCACATGCGGGCCTTCTATCTCAGCGGCTGGCCATGACCCGCTTCCTGCGACTTCACGGAATTAGCGTCAGCCCTTACTCTTTTTCAAAACCATTTCCTGGGCTACACCTTGGTACAAAACTCTAAATCTGGTGGTCATGTCTTTTTTGTCTTTTACAGACAGGCTCTCTTAATTATATCTAGTGCTTCAGTAGAGCAAATTTGCCATTAAACTACGACCTTTGTTGCAATAATGCTTGCAATAAGCCAACTCATTTCTGTGTGCCTCGTCTAAACTGACGCAGCTCGAACCCAAACCATTTGGCTGACAGCATTCCCCTAGCTTGGCTGCGGTTCTTTGGGCAATACAGCAGCTGGTCACAGGCTCAGCGAGGGTTCCCTGCCCATCTATCGCCGTCTCAGCACCGCCTACCCGCTGCGCATCCTGTTACTCCCCCATTACCTCCGCCCTCAAACCTATTCCTATCCTCCTTCATCTCCTCTAGCCTCTAGCAGCATGGAGGATGATGTGCCAGTTTCCTAGCACCCTGCGTAGCTGACTAAGGATCTACCTATCAATGTCCCCAGCATAATTGAAATCATGGTGGGGACATTGATAGGTAGAGCCTCGGTTGAGCAAAGGCACAGTTGACAGGCATCGTCATGCCGGAGGAATCTAGTGCCCCCCTCTGTTTCTGCTTGGTGACAGGAGGTTTTGAAAAGGCTCTTGCAGACGGCAACGTCAGACGAGTGTGAGCCTGCCCAAAATCCGCTCCCCCCCCAGCCAGCCCCCCCCCTCAGCCCCAGCGCTGGTACTCCAAGAGTCGGCGCCTATCAACTGGGCCGCCTTTGCCTCGCTCCACTCATCATGCGCTCAGAACTAGTTCTTTCACGCCCACGCTCGTTTCTGTGCTATTATTCACTGAGAGGAATGGGGGCGCTTTTGGACTTAGAGTGGTGATTTTTGTTCTGCAATTTTCTTTTGAAGACTATTTTGGTGAAGATGCAAAGCAAAAGCGAGTATTTTTCAGCATGACTCTAAATGTGACGAGATGAGGCTAGCAGTGGGAAGATTTAAAGAAAAAAAACTTATTTTTTTAGCCGTTATCTGAAATGAAGCAGTGATCTGAAGGTGATGTTGTGCACTTTACTGATTTCCGTTATGCTGTACTGGTTGTGAATGATCTCAGTCAAAATCAAAAAAGACAATGAGAAAGGACGAACAGGTACTACTGTAAAAGCATCTCGAGGGGTCTAAAATTGCAAATCTATCACCTCTCCACAAAACATTTCTTCCAAGCTTCCAGTTCCAATCAACATGCTCTACCCGGCCGTCATTTTGGTGAGCATGCCATAGGATGCTGAGCTAATCAACGTCAGCGAAGAAGTGAACAGCAAGTGGGCTGGTGCGATGCTGGAAGAGGAGGTGACGCCGTCGGGAGCTCGGGTGGACAGCGTGTGCTGGCATCGCGAAGTGGCACGGGAACTGCCCCAGCTCCTCCTGCATCTTTTTCCAGCTCCTTCCCAGCAATTGTGTCATGCTTGAGATATGTTAAGGACTATAGTTTGATTGAATTATGAGTTTTTTCATTCTGGCTGAAAAAGACAAAACCCAAGCCGAAAGCAAAGCAAAAGCCTAGGTCAACGATTAGGCCTGGCCTTAGAGCATCGTAGGGTGGCTCCCTACGTGGCGAAAAGGAAGGCCATACAACACACCAGACAGATTCTAACAAGAAAAGTCACAATATGCGTCTAGGGTAACATGTGCTAAAAGGACCAAAGTAATCCATTGGTACGACGACTTCCGCACAGATTAACAAATCAAAGCAAACCCAATAAAATCTATACAAAAACTGCAGATAAAACTTCCGCATAAAAATCGAAGGTATCATATGCAGTATTTCTTCAAAAAAATCAAAAGAAACAAAAACAATAAAAGCGAAACATAAAACAATACCTCACAGGAATATACACATTCACATATAAAACACTCATAAAACAAATACCTAAATCCACCAAAAAACCAATAACTACAGAAACAACATATCGACAAATTCAAAAAAAACAACACCAAAACAAAAAAATGTCTTTTTTTTAGCCCAGTTGTCAAATGCCATCGTCTGGCTGTGTCCGAAGTGCACCTCGTCGAAGGTGATGTCCTCCATGGACCAGCTGAAGTCCAGCACGGCAGCAGCAGCGGGCGGATGGATGGAGGAGGTAGCGTAGATGGAGGTAGTGTTGAGGTTGGCCCAGCCTCAAACAGCTTTGTCTCTGCCACAGCCTCATGAACGGCAGTAACCGTTTTCACGGCCCTGTCCACCTCCTGCCTGAGCCCCATAGGGGCACCTGCAGTTTGAAATCTTTTTGTATTTTGACTTGCTCCGCAAAATTTTTTTGATTTTTTCCACTGGTCAATGCTAGATGCCTACTGGTCCGGGAAAAAGCGATCCATTTTACACCCAGGGCTAAATGGCATTCTTACATCCTACATAGCAATATATCTCATTCCGAAAATTTCCGAAAATAGCATTTTTCCAAAATCGCAAAGTGAACTCTGGGCCTTTTATTTACTCTTCACCAGTAAATGTCATATAGGACATCTGAGACATCTGAATGGCTGAAGGACATCTAACCGTCCCGCGGGATCGAAAATGGTGGGCACGCAGATGCGTAGAGACCCCGGCCCTTTCCCCGTCCACAGTCTGCAAGCTAGCACTTTCCGTACAGCCAGGATAGCTTGAACAATCCAGGCCCACCGTCTATTCAGCCAGTGGCAAGCCAGATCGCCCGCATGACCCAGCGGCAATGCGATGTCCAGGTGGGCGAAGCTCAGCTCTTCCGGCTCCAGCGCCAGAACTTACAATCTCCCTTTCACTATGCCTCTCTATTCCCGTAGTCATTTCTTCATTCACATCCAAGCGGTGAGAGGATGGAAAGAGAGCTGAACCCAGAGCAAAGTCCAGGACGTAACTGGGATCGTGAAAGCTGAGGGAGTAGGCGGCGTTGTTGAAGAGCAGCCGTTGAACCCCCTTCAGGGGCTCGGTGTGCAGGAAGTGGTTCAGACTGTAGTTGGCCGGAACCCCGCGAAACTGCACCTCTTGCACGCGGCCGCGCAGCTGTGGCCAGTCCTCCGTCTGATAGCTGACTGCAATTGTTAACGTGGGCCTCAAATGCGTCTCAAGGGGGGGGGGGGTGAACAGTCGATGGCCAGGGCCAACTGTGGCGGGAGGCATTCAGTAATGCTGGTCAGACGACGCAGAAGACGATGGTCGAGGCTGAGGCGGCGAAGTGAGGTGCAGGAGGCCAGCGCTGGCACCAACTCCGGGCTGCCCGAGTCAGACCTTCAAATTTGCTCTGTAATTTTGTTTCTATTTTATAGCAGTGCAGAGATTTTCCAAGCTTTAAAGATGGCAGAAAATATTGTCCAGATTGTTTCGAATTTTTGAAATCAAAATTTCTTATATTGCATTTATTTGGTGTCTCCTCGTGCTTCAAGTTGTCTATCCAATCTGTTAGTTATGATCGTGCTAGCCATGGGGCAAGCAGGGTCAGCTGTTCCAGATGAGCCCGTCCATCGGAGAGCAGCCGGAGAAGCGGGCCAGGGGGCAGGTGTCCGATGAAGTTCTGGCGCAGGTGAAATTCTGTCAGTGTCAGCTTGGCCTGAGACAATTCGGTCAGAATGCCCGCCGCATCGCTGAAAACGTTCGAATTGGGGTAATTGAGGAGGAGGATGGGTTGTGGAACATTTGATTGTTGAGGCGGAGGCGGACGGCATGTAGGTTGACGAGGCGCTGGAGGAGATAGCGAAGGGCGGAGCTGGCCTTTCCGTTGCGCCAATCTTTCTCCACCCATTCCAGCTGAAAAGTTTTGAAAATTTAGAAAAATAATTTTAATGATGAAAATTTTATAATAGATTTTTATATTTTCCAAAAAAATTAGCGCTCAATACTAAGTCGGACACTTATCACCTGACTTCAAAAAGTAAAACAAAAAAATCAAATGACTTATCAAAAAATGATGAATTTGAAATCAAAAAACGTTTGATTAAATTTCAAAATGAAGGGTGAATTGATGACCTTGCTGGTGCAGCGAGGTGGATCCGATCGGCTGAGAAGAAAGGCAGTGCGGGTGACTCCATCGTGCTTGCTGAGCGTTTGAGCTATGTACAGGCGTTGGAAGCGACGCCAGAAGAGGCTGACAACATAATTTTAATTCATTCGAGGTTTAACAGGTCTGGGCTTTGAACTTAGTTTTTATGAGTTTTTAAGATCGTAGTTTTTATTTGAGCAAAGAAACCTGTCGCAACTGGCGTATAGGTTGCGAGAGGTGCTTTGAAATGGCAGGATCTTGGCGGCGTCTCGACCACCCAGATGATGCAGGATCAGCTGCAAGGGCACATCTGCCAGCTTCTCCCACTCAGCCATTGCAAGGCCTGCAAGGAAAAATGGTGAAGAGCTTTTTGCAAAAATTTTACCGTCAATACCAAGTAATATACAACATTCTCAGAGGACCTTTTAGAATCTTAAAATCTTGGCGTATAGTAACTCATATTTGCATAGGAACTTGATCAAACTTAGTTTCAAATCTTTGTCACTAAGCCAACGAGAGAATCTTTGTCACTCCATCGTCTCGTTTCCAAAAAACTGGTGCCCATTTACCATCGAATCTGTTTATGCTTGCGCTTATTTCGGACAAATAGCCTGGCTCAGCATCTCTCATTTCGTTCGATACACCCAATTACTCCGAAACCATTTTACTAGCCCCCGCCTCAATCGCACACTGCACCAATATCAAGGCCCAATGGCAGTAGCAAAAATCAGCAGCTCAACCAGATCACTGCTCAGCTCCCAGCTCTCTCAGCTCAGCCTTCAGCTCTGGCAGGAGCTGTTGGCGAGGCAGGAATCGCTCGGAGCGATCGGCAATGCGTCTTAGTTTGACGAGGTCGTTCTCCAGCTCCCCGGCGCCGAAGACGAGGCCCAGGGGGATGGCCTCCGCCTCCGCGAACCCCAACTGACGCAGCAGGCCCGGGTTCTCCTGCAGCGAGCAGATGGCCTAAAACGGCCTTATTGGTGAATGCTGGTTGGGGCTTTGCTGAATTCAGCTAAACTTTGTGCTGAAATATAAAATAAAAGCAATTTTGGAGTCATGAATTTTTGTGAATGGATTTAGCTATATGAGCTGGATGATTTTATGAGCCCGGGTTCTCTTGCAGCGAACAGATGGCCTGGAAATGAGGGATGATTTGATTTGTTTGTGGGTGCTGGGACTTTGCTGAATTTAACTAAATTTTGTGCTGAAATATAGAATAGGAGCTATTTTTGGAGTCATGCATTTTAGTGAATGTATTTAGCTATATGAGCTGGATGATTTTAATTTTTTAAATGTAACTATTTTTGACTGCCGAACTGCCGATGTCTAATAAAGGGTCACATTTCAATTGTTGCAAGTGAAATGAATATGAATTGCAAATAAGTGTTTGTGAATGTTGAAATTCTACCAATTAATGAAAAAGTAGGAATGCTTGCCGAGAAGAAGGCAGTTAGAAAATGTTCGATGCAGGGTTTCGGGCAATAGGTTTGAAAAAGAGCAAAGGCTGACGCAGATTCCGTGAAGTCGCAAGAAGCGAGTCATGGCCAGACGCTGGGGCAGAAGGCCCGCATGTGGGCTGATCACTGCCACTGAAGCTCGCGCCACACCCACTGCTTCCTGCAACTAGTCTCATATTTGATTATCAGTATTTTTAGGTTTTGGTTCCGTTTTTGACCGGATTTAATCCTCGTCATGCTTTTATTATTGTTTGGGAAAATTTTTGAAATTGAAATTGAAATTTTCGAAAAAAAAATTTTTCTCGTCTTCTATTGCTGCAGACCTGCTGATGCTTTTGAACGGCTACTGAATGAGCACCTTGTTTTCCAGCTGAAGCATGCGAAGGCGAAGTAGGCGACTGAGCCCGAGCGAAACGCCAACAGCTCTGATGGGCTGAACCTTGGCACCCGGCAGGAATTCGCTAATCAGCTTGTCATAGCGCCCTCCACCGCCCACCGACCCACCGCTTTCTCCATCTGCACCCATGTCCGCTACCTTCTGCCCAAACAAAACGAATATCATGTCCCGCTCAAAATGACTGTCAACATTCATCAAGCGGGCTTTGGCTTTAGGTCATTTTTGACAAGGAGCCAGAGCATCTCAGAATCTGAACAGCTTTTTCCAGTCTTCATAAAAACAAATTTTTGAAAAAGTACTGAATAAAAATCAGCTGCAATTTTTTGACTTGAACTTCCTTTCCTTGTCCTCCTTTTCTTTTAAAAAAGAAGACTGAAATGAACCGATGCGAAGCTCAAAAACGAGTCCGGTGTAGTAGGCCAGGCCTCTGGCCAGGCGCTGGTCAAAACGCAAACGACGCTCCAGCTTCTCCTCCTCCCCTGCCAGAGCCAGCAGTTCGTCCAGCTCCTTCTGAAGGCCATCTCTTCCGGCCATGGCTGTGTGATTGCGGATCTGGAACGGGTCGATGGCTTGTAATTTTTGAGAGCAGACTGGTAGGTCACCCCTCCAGTACTTTCCCGGACTTTTTCATAATTAGCACTGTTTTTAAAGGGCAATTTTTTTCCAATTATGCCACAGCTTGTTGAGGCCGAGTCCTTTAGTCCTTGCGCCTACTTGATACTCCTGGTAGGGGACAATCCGCTACTCCTGGTAGGCATGCTCCCGACTAGCTAGACTGATTTAAATAAAAGTCCGGGAAAGTCCGACCTACCTCATCCAAGGATTTGCTGCTCCGAAACAGGCTGGCCAGATTGTTGACTGTGTCGGGAGTTAGGCCTTCTTTGCTGCTTAGCTCCTCGGCAACCTTGAAAACCATTATCTTTCACACTAGGCTACTGGGCTAACTTTGTTTCGAAATGAAAATGAAGTCTTAAAAAATTAGGAGACATAAATATGGTTTCCAAAAAGCACAACATTACTTTGTTCCAAGGACTGCGTTCCAGCTTGTCCAATGAGGTAGCCACCTGGCTCAGCTGAGAGCTCTCCACGCCGGCCCAGGATAGAAGGGCTTCCAAAAGCCCGCGATGACTCCACTAAAAACAGCCTCTATTTGAGGCGTTGTTGGAAGGGCATGAAGTTCAGCACGCAAATGGAGTGCTCTGGGAAGCCCATAGCTGTCAAGGCATCAGAGGCGAAGCACAGGCATTCCCATTCCGCCGACATACCCGCCGAAGGGCCTGCTATGTCCAGGTCCTCAATTTTCCAGGCCCTTTGCATTCACAGATTTCAATCATGTACCAATCGATTTCAATTTGAAAGAAGGTTTTTTCATTTTTGAAAAAATCAAAAAATTCCAAAATAATGAAATTCGTTGCCAATATTGAAATAAATAGAACAGCCTGCAGGAACTCGGCGTAGCGTCCAGTGGAGGGCGACGGATTCTCGCGACGAAGGACGCGGCCGATTTGGAAACGTCGGTCAGAGCGCTGCTTGCTCCCTGCTAGATATCGAGCAAATGGCACCTCAAGTCATCCATTTCTCTGGTCTTTGAGATGTTATCACGTCCGCCTCACCATGTGGGCAGGCGTCGCTGCCATCGTGTTTAGTGAAAGTTTCGAAAAACTAAAGAAGGAGACAAGTGTTTTAAATTCCTTCACTTTACACCAAGCCCGAAGCCAGAGGGCAGGCGGACATGAGATGCTGTCTTTCCCATGAGAGAGATGGGGGGAAAAGGGGAGCATGTGTATGCAGAGCTGAGGCAGGGCGAAGGAGGCAGCCGCCTTGTCAGCCAAAACAGAGGCTCCTACCCTCCACCTTCCCCTCATCCACTCATTCCCAACGCAATCGCTCAAGTGAAGCCAGTGTCAGAGGCCCAGTGCCCGCATCTCAGAAAGCATGGAAAAGACCACGGCAGCGACGCCTCATTTCGAAGAGCCTCCACGAACAGTTCAGGACAAACTATGCTATCACTGGCAGTCCGAAATAAGTAAGCCTAAACCAAACATCTCTGTCTGAAAGGGGAGGCACCGTGAGATCGAAGCGAAGCGAGACGTCCTCCCCGTGAAGGCTTTGCAGACGGTAGACTTCCTTGGCCGACCCCTCCTCCTCCTCAGCTCCCAGCAGCACCTCCTTCAACACCTCGCAACATCTCATTGCCTACCCTGCCCTGCCGAATATCCTTCTGGACGCTCAACAACTGCACAGGCATGGCCAAAAGGCCGCACGTCAAAATGGATGAGCGGAGTTCGAAGCGGTCGGGCCCCGTAGAGCTGGGCTGTGGAGGAGAAGGCTTGGGCCAGGTTTCTGAGCTCTCGCAGCTGGCGAGGCTCGGCCATGTCCGCTGTGCCTCGCGGCGTCCCAGAGCGGCGCCACCAACGACGCTCCACTCCGCCTGCATCTTCGGCCGCCTAATTCTTGCATAAGGCTTTTTGATATTTTACTTTCTTTTTCGCAGATTTGCTAAAGATCCCAGTCAAATTGAATCCCACGTCAGACGCTCCTTGATTAGAAAGTGAACATCAGTAGCCCACCTACTTGCTACATTAGGCTTCTAGTTTTTTTTAAAATATTTTACTTTCTTTTTCGCAGATTTGCTAAAGATCCCAGTCAAATTGAATCCCACGTCAGGCGCTCCTTGATCAGATAGCGAGACAAACCCGTCAAGTGATTGCGGAGCTCCTGTCTCAGCTGGCTTTGCTGCTCCTTGAGCTGGGACAACTGCAAGAGCAAAAACCTCCTCCAAAGTCCAAGAAACCGAAAGCGTAATTGTTGCCTCATGAGGTTGGGCGACAGAGAGGCGAAGGGACAAGGACTGCAGCTGCTTGCGAAGCTCTTTCACCGGCCCAAACTTGGCCGCCGCCTCTGAGCCCAGGCCACGAGCAAGGAGCAGGAGATGGCTCCGCATTTCTGCTGCCTTCTGCCTTAAGAACTCAATTTTCTCGCCCTTGCAATGGGCAGTTGAAAACTGCGCAGTTTATCCTTTGCCGCAGGCATGGGTCGCGTGTTTGATAAGAGGTTTTGCTTTGCAATTAGCTGGGGCAATTATTTGACGGCTGACTTTAATCAACCCTTTCCATCATTTCTTTTATTTTGACAAAATAATGCTGTAAAAGCTGGCGAAGGAGGAGCAGGATTCATAGAAAGCGAGCCTCAGGAGGGCCCAATGAATTTTAGGCGGGCTTAGAAAGAGGATCTTCGACGTCGTCTGCTGAAGCCTTCATCGTAGGTGAAGATGGACTGGAACTGCCCCCTGAGTCGTCGCACCATCCCCCTTTCTCTGTCCCACTGACAATGCTATCCTTCTTTCCTCACTCCAACATCACGGCTTTCGTGGGACAAAGCTTCAGCCACCTTTTAGCTTGCTAAACAAGCATTGGCGGTTTCAAGCGGCTATAAGAAAAGTGGCCGAACCTTATGCAACCAATTGCTAAATGAACTCACCGGCGAAAAATATGCTCCTGCTCCTCTGAGCTGTTTCCCTTCTTGGCACTCTCAAGCGAAACAGCTCAGAGGAGCGTGAGCATATTTTTCGCCTGTGAGTTCGAAGTGCCGAAATTGGGCATACACCTACCTCAGGCGGGGGCCCGAAGCCAGGGCTGGCCACAAAGGCGCTGGCAGCCAGGGGCAGGGAGCGGGCGGCCAGTGCTTTCAGTGTAGGCTTACGGCAGGTGAAGAAGAGGTTCTCCGCCAGACACACCAGCCCCGCCAGGCCGCAGCCCAGCGCCACGAACAGGAACACCCCGCGCAGACTGGACAGCTTAAAACAGTGTATGCATTGGCCAATGCGAGAGAATCTTTATGATGAGCCTAGTTTAGGTTTTTTAGAATCTTTAATTTTTTTGAAAAATATGACAAATTGCTATAAGGCTCGTTTTCATGTTGGTAAATGTGGAGAGAAATGGATGCAAACTACTCGTTTAGGCCTTTTATGGACCTAGTTTAGGTATTTTTTAATGAGTTTTTTTAAATTTTTTAATGAGATTAGTATGAGTATCGTTTCCATGTCGATAAATATGGAGAAAACTGGATGCAAATTACTCGAATGAAGACGTCCTCATTAGAGCCTTCTGGTGGATTTCTGGCCTTTTTGCTCTCGGCTTTGCACTGGCGCCCAAAGCGATACTTTTTCTCCAGATGCTCCAGATAGTAACCCTTCTCTGCAATGGACAGGTTTTTGGGGAATTCGAGAAAAGAAAGCTTGTCAAAGTCGACCTTTAAAGTTAAGGATGAGTTTGGTGAATATATGTGCCAGATTCGTCGTTTTACGGAAGCCAAATGAGCCCATGTCCGTTATGTCAACCGGAATGATCGTCACATTGCAGTTCTCACGAGCTATGGCCTGGCAAAGCTCCGTTTCTTAATTTTTGCTTGAAAGTCGAAAACTGACAAGATATTAAGCGTTCAAGCATTCACTGCTAATTCCTAAGATAATTTCCTTGAAAAGATAACCTCCCAACCATCTTTTGGAATGCTTCTTTTGATATATAAAAATCGTGTATAAAATATGAAACGCTCATAGACGGTAAAGTAACTTTGAGGGTGTAGATGGAGGAGTAGAAGGCGAGCTTGGGCTTATCTGCTCTGCTAATGAGTTGAACGATGTTGGAGAAGTTGGAGACTCGCTGAGGCGGGTTCTTTTTGAACGCCTCATTCAAAGCTTGAAAGCTCAAACGAGCATTGTGTTCTCTCCAAACTTCGGCCTGAGCTCAAAAGCCTTACCTGACGTCTGTGAAGGTGTTGGTCTGTATCTGGTAAAGGAAATGTGCCGAGTTCACATCCACTAAAAGTCGATACTCACCCCTGTCCAGAGCATTAGCCAAGCCTCTAAAAGTGCTAGACTTTTTTCTAAAGCCTATTATTTATGATTCTAAAGTGAAAGTTTTGACGGTTCTTGTATGAAGGAGCTTTTTTTTCTACCTAGCATATTGTAACAAATAACTTATAGGATACATGGCAACAGCTTTTGATATTTTGCTCTACTAAAAACTAAAGCGAAGAAAGTGATTAGTAACATCTAGCTATAAGAAAGCGCCTATAAAACAAAAAAGACTGCAACAAATTGTTGACATTTTGAGCTTGCAGGGCTAACATTAAATTGCTGAAGGGCAGAGCGACTTTGGAGGCGACCCGTTGGGAAACCAGAAAAGCTGAATAGATGCCGCAAATGAGGATGGAGGTCAGGCCCCAGACAAAGAAGAGCAATCGACGC
Source organism: Ptycholaimellus sp. GST1_10 (assembly GCA_030248095.1). NCBI lineage: Eukaryota > Metazoa > Nematoda > Chromadorea > Chromadorida > Chromadoridae > Ptycholaimellus > Ptycholaimellus sp. GST1_10. Next base: position 22,826 of record JASANA010002740.1, read on the forward strand.
GGGTTCTCACTCCCAGTAAAAGCCCCACCTCGCTGCACCATCTGACCCAGGTTCGTCTGCCAATCACAACTTTCTCATTTACAATATTTTTCAATTTTTCTCATGCTTAGGACTTGCTGAAAACAGTGACTGCATCCAACAGCCTGTGGCCAGAAAATCAATAACAACCAATCACAACTATCTCATTTAGAATATTTATCGATTTTTCTCAGACTTCCTAAACATAGTATAAAATGAAGCGCTAACCATCCATGAGTTGCTGAAAGCAGTGACAGCATCCAGCAGCCCGTGGCCAGGATAGCGCCAGCGACGGTGGGCAATCAGCAGCAGCATGGAGTCTAGCAGTGCTACGGCGCACAGAGAGGCCAGCAGTGTCAGCCAAACTAAACCCTGCAAAACATTTTGAATTTCTCGAAAAAAAATATTTCCTGGATTGAAAGCACCGAAAAAGGATTGGCGACGTAGAAGAGGTCGGAGGCCTGGGTGAGACTGGTGCGCACCAGGAGGCCGCCCTGGAGGAAGAACATGGGCATGGTGAAGTCGAGGAGGCCGCGGCGCTCCACCGTCTCCATCAGCAGCGGAAGGGTGGTGTCCAGGTCGTCGTAGATGATCCGGCCTACTACGTCCGACATTGGGTCCACAAGACCCACGTCCTCGCCGTCCATATTCTGTGAATATATGCCTTGGACTATGATAAAAAAAACATGCTCTGCGGAAGAGGCTAAAGATTAGAAGATTTTTGAAAGGATTGCGATGTTCACGGCAAGTTTTTGAACCCGTAAGCAAAAATCCAGTTCAAATATTCCGAGGAATGAATTTTCAATCGAGGTTCCAACGAAAAAGACTTATTTTTGCTAGAGTACTGGAAATGAAATCTTTAAGTCGATTATTTCAGAAACAACTTTCCCATCGATGCTCAAGCCTAAATAGATCTAGAGTTGGTGTCGGTGTCCATTTCCCTAAGCTAATGCTGCAAAACAAAGCCTGAACCAAGTAAGGTGTGGAGGTGTAGTTGACGGGGACAAAGTGGCAGGGTATGCGAATGCGATCGCAGAGCGTCCGCGTGAACTCGATGCCCATGCCGGGGAAGGGACAGGGGTCCTTGGCGCCCAGCCGCGGCGAGTACATCACCGAGCCTTCCGTACCCGCCAGGGCGCAGGGGTAGGCCCACGGCTGTTGCACCATCACCCCGATCTTCAAAGTCATGCCATCGCTCCTGGCCAACCAACATCTCCTAGCCAAGCTCCTATTCTCAATTACTGCCATCCTATCACCTTCCTCCCGATCTTCTCCTTATTTGCTGTCGCCCCCCATCAGACATATTTTGCCAACTGCTGCTGTTCTAAACATGATGCTTCCCATCTGAGCCTTACGGTTGTTTTGGACGGACTTACAGGGAATCGCTCACTTCGTCTGTCTATGAAATGGATTCTAGAGAGTTCGGGAATCTTATTCCAATTTTTAGTGGGAACATTAAAACTGCAAATTTTCAAATTTTATGTTCAAATTTCATTTTTTTAAATTTAGGTTCAAGTTTTATGCTCCCATTGTAATGTGACTCCCAGACTCTCTAGAAACCATTTTAAACACAGACGAAGTGAGCGATTCCCATTAGTCGGCTAACGCAGTACTGGCAGGGGATTGGTGCAACTGATTACCCTAAGGCCGTCCTTCTCGAGATCCTGGAGGACAAGGTGCTCCGAGTCCGTCCAGCTCTTGCCGTACTTCTTCACCATCTTCTCAGCCCTCTTCAGGCCCGGAGCTGGGCACTCTCTGCCCTGGCTGGCATCGCTGGCTCTCGGCGATTTCTTGTGCAAACAGGCCCCTGATGCACTCCCTTCATTCCCCGGCCTCCTCTCCGCTCCTGCCCAGGCCCAGAGGAGGAAGAGGGGGCGGATGGGAGGCGAATAGGCCAGTGCAAATAGGCAGAGGAAGCCTCCATCAATCCCTCCCACGCCGGTCACACACACACGGCTTGCAACTGACTTCCTGCCACCTTCTAGATCTTATGGCGCTCTATCACAAATGTCACAGTGCAACTGAAAACGACCCCAATCAGGACCAGTGAACAGTGAATGGCAAAGAGGAAGGTGTGGGGTCACTTATGATGCGCGTATGCGGAGATGAGGACTAAAATGATGTAACTATCTAAGCGCTGCTCACATGGTTGGGAAATCGGGAAAAATTGTGAAAATGAAATCGATACGCTTGAACTAATTTCAAAGACCGGAAGGCTTGGTCTTTTCGTTTTTGGCAGTCAATCCTGCCAATTTTAATGCTCTTACAATCTCAGTGTAACCAAGTTTTTATTCTATGGAAGAAGGTAAACAAAGGCTGACAGAATTATGTTTCAAAATTCAACTAGGAGGCATGAAGCGGGGGAAAAGCTTGGAGGGATTCGTGGTGCCGTGGAGCTCGCTAAAATGGGTGCAGGCGTGGCTGTGCAGCCTGAAATGGGCCTCACAGAAGTGAAAGTGACCTCATTGAACGGGTGATGCAGAGCTGCTGGAGGGGAGCGTAGTGATAGATGCTGTTCTGCTCCAAGCAATCCGCGCTCCAGCAAGCAGAAGCAGTCCTCTGCAGGCAGAGCACTGAGTTTTTATGCTGCTGGCCTGAGGCAAAACTGAATTGGTCTGGCCTATTTTAGCGATCCTGTTATATATAGGTTCTTCGACATTTGGCTCGCACCGCAATACGCACACAGATTGAAGCAGCTTGCAGGTTTTGTCGCGCCCCCTTCCGTACTGAGATGTTTTGTCTGACGAATTTCCTTCGCTCCTGAAGTTCTGACAGCGGAATGATCTATTCGCGTAGATGTAGTGCTTGTCTATTGGCTCTTGTTTATCGAAAAGACTAGCAGAATCCAGTAGTGGGCAACTCAAGGACTTGAACACAAAACGCAAAGAGGAATCAGGAGCAGCACGCAGCGGCAGAGCCTGCGGCATCCGAGCAACAGCCGCCTCCATGCCCCTGCTGCACCTCATCTCCGTTCGCTCGTCCCTGTAAACGCTATTTGACATCAATCAAGCCCTTCTATGCTCCTTGCTCTACTATTTCGATGTAAAGGTAAAATGCTGGACCTTGTGGAAGAAGGTGTTGGGGTCGGCGGGTTTGATGTTCTGAGCAGCGGCCCAGGTGACCAGATCCCGACGCATGGCGTACGCATCCTCACCATCCGCGTAGTACTTTGGCTCCGTCTGTACTTTGTCCAAGCCTCTTCTTTGTCAGACAAGCCTCCTCACATCCGGCCTACTTTTATCTGCCCTCCCCCCTGAGAAGGCTTGGCCAACCTCGGTGGTGCTGAACTTGGGGAGGGTGGCGTAGAGGTTGAGGGCGGCGCGATTGGAGACGCGGACGTGGAGGCTGACGAAGGTGGCGTTGAAGGTCTCCACCATGGCCCGGGCCGTGGCGTCCATCAGTGCCCCTGAGAAGGCTTGGCCAACCTCGGTGGTGCTGAACTTGAGGAGGGTGGCGTAGAGGTTGAGGGCGGCGCGATTGGAGACGCGGACGTGGAGGCTGACGAAGGTGGCGTTGAAGGTCTCTACCATGGCCCGGGCCGTGGCGTCCATCAGTGCCCCTGAGAAGGCTTGGCCAACCTCGGTGGTGCTGAACTTGAGGAGGGTGGCGTAGAGGTTGAGGGCGGCGCGATTGGAGACGCGGACGTGGAGGCTGACGAAGGTGGCGTTGAAGGTCTCCACCATGGCCCGGGCCGTGGCGTCCATCAGTGCCCCTGAGAAGGCTTGGCCAACCTCGGTGGTGCTGAACTTGAGGAGGGTGGCGTAGAGGTTGAGGGCGGCGCGATTGGAGACGCGGACGTGGAGGCTGACGAAGGTGGCGTTGAAGGTCTCCACCATGGCCCTGGCTGTGGCGTCCATCAGTGCCCCTGAGAAGGCTTGGCCAACCTCGGTGGTGCTGAACTTGAGGAGGGTGGCGTAGAGGTTGAGGGCGGCGCGATTGGAGACGCGGACGTGGAGGCTGACGAAGGTGGCGTTGAAGGTCTCCACCATGGCCCGGGCCGTGGCGTCCATCAGTGCCCCTGAGAAGGCTTGGCCAACCTCGGTGGTGCTGAACTTGAGGAGGGTGGCGTAGAGGTTGAGGGCGGCGCGATTGGAGACGCGGACGTGGAGGCTGACGAAGGTGGCGTTGAAGGTCTCCACCATGGCCCGGGCCGTGGCGTCCATCAGTGCCCCTGAGAAGGCTTGGCCAACCTCGGTGGTGCTGAACTTGAGGAGGGTGGCGTAGAGGTTGAGGGCGGCGCGATTGGAGACGCGGACGTGGAGGCTGACGAAGGTGGCGTTGAAGGTCTCTACCATGGCCCGGGCCGTGGCGTCCATCAGTGCCCCTGAGAAGGCTTGGCCAACCTCGGTGGTGCTGAACTTGAGGAGGGTGGCGTAGAGGTTGAGGGCGGCGCGATTGGAGACGCGGACGTGGAGGCTGACGAAGGTGGCGTTGAAGGTCTCCACCATGGCCCGGGCCGTGGCGTCCATCAGTGCCCCTGAGAAGGCTTGGCCAACCTCGGTGGTGCTGAACTTGAGGAGGGTGGCGTAGAGGTTGAGGGCGGCGCGATTGGAGACGCGGACGTGGAGGCTGACGAAGGTGGCGTTGAAGGTCTCCACCATGGCCCTGGCTGTGGCGTCCATCAGTGCCCCTGAGAAGGCTTGGCCAACCTCGGTGGTGCTGAACTTGAGGAGGGTGGCGTAGAGGTTGAGGGCGGCGCGATTGGAGACGCGGACGTGGAGGCTGACGAAGGTGGCGTTGAAGGTCTCCACCATGGCCCGGGCCGTGGCGTCCATCAGTGCCCCTGAGAAGGCTTGGCCAACCTCGGTGGTGCTGAACTTGAGGAGGGTGGCGTAGAGGTTGAGGGCGGCGCGATTGGAGACGCGGACGTGGAGGCTGACGAAGGTGGCGTTGAAGGTCTCTACCATGGCCCGGGCCGTGGCGTCCATCAGTGCCCCTGAGAAGGCTTGGCCAACCTCGGTGGTGCTGAACTTGAGGAGGGTGGCGTAGAGGTTGAGGGCGGCGCGATTGGAGACGCGGACGTGGAGGCTGACGAAGGTGGCGTTGAAGGTCTCTACCATGGCCCGGGCCGTGGCGTCCATCAGTGCCCCTGAGAAGGCTTGGCCAACCTCGGTGGTGCTGAACTTGAGGAGGGTGGCGTAGAGGTTGAGGGCGGCGCGATTGGAGACGCGGACGTGGAGGCTGACGAAGGTGGCGTTGAAGGTCTCCACCATGGCCCTGGCTGTGGCGTCCATCAGTGCCCCTGAGAAGGCTTGGCCAACCTCGGTGGTGCTGAACTTGAGGAGGGTGGCGTAGAGGTTGAGGGCGGCGCGATTGGAGACGCGGACGTGGAGGCTGACGAAGGTGGCGTTGAAGGTCTCCACCATGGCCCGGGCCGTGGCGTCTATCAGTGCCCCTGAGAAGGCTTGGCCAACCTCGGTGGTGCTGAACTTGAGGAGGGTGGCGTAGAGGTTGAGGGCGGCGCGATTGGAGACGCGGACGTGGAGGCTGACGAAGGTGGCGTTGAAGGTCTCCACCATGGCCCTGGCTGTGGCGTCCATCAGTGCCCCTGAGAAGGCTTGGCCAACCTCGGTGGTGCTGAACTTGAGGAGGGTGGCGTAGAGGTTGAGGGCGGCGCGATTGGAGACGCGGACGTGGAGGCTGACGAAGGTGGCGTTGAAGGTCTCTACCATGGCCCGGGCCGTGGCGTCCATCAGTGCCCCTGAGAAGGCTTGGCCAACCTCGGTGGTGCTGAACTTGAGGAGGGTGGCGTAGAGGTTGAGGGCGGCGCGATTGGAGACGCGGACGTGGAGGCTGACGAAGGTGGCGTTGAAGGTCTCTACCATGGCCCGGGCCGTGGCGTCCATCAGTGCCCCTGAGAAGGCTTGGCCAACCTCGGTGGTGCTGAACTTGAGGAGGGTGGCGTAGAGGTTGAGGGCGGCGCGATTGGAGACGCGGACGTGGAGGCTGACGAAGGTGGCGTTGAAGGTCTCTACCATGGCCCGGGCCGTGGCGTCCATCAGTGCCCCTGAGAAGGCTTGGCCAACCTCGGTGGTGCTGAACTTGAGGAGGGTGGCGTAGAGGTTGAGGGCGGCGCGATTGGAGACGCGGACGTGGAGGCTGACGAAGGTGGCGTTGAAGGTCTCCACCATGGCCCTGGCTGTGGCGTCCATCAGTGCCCCTGAGAAGGCTTGGCCAACCTCGGTGGTGCTGAACTTGAGGAGGGTGGCGTAGAGGTTGAGGGCGGCGCGATTGGAGACGCGGACGTGGAGGCTGACGAAGGTGGCGTTGAAGGTCTCTACCATGGCCCGGGCCGTGGCGTCCATCAGTGCCCCTGAGAAGGCTTGGCCAACCTCGGTGGTGCTGAACTTGAGGAGGGTGGCGTAGAGGTTGAGGGCGGCGCGATTGGAGACGCGGACGTGGAGGCTGACGAAGGTGGCGTTGAAGGTCTCCACCATGGCCCTGGCTGTGGCGTCCATCAGTGCCCCTGAGAAGGCTTGGCCAACCTCGGTGGTGCTGAACTTGAGGAGGGTGGCGTAGAGGTTGAGGGCGGCGCGATTGGAGACGCGGACGTGGAGGCTGACGAAGGTGGCGTTGAAGGTCTCCACCATGGCCCTGGCTGTGGCGTCCATCAGTGCCCCTGAGAAGGCTTGGCCAACCTCGGTGGTGCTGAACTTGAGGAGGGTGGCGTAGAGGTTGAGGGCGGCGCGATTGGAGACGCGGACGTGGAGGCTGACGAAGGTGGCGTTGAAGGTCTCTACCATGGCCCGGGCCGTGGCGTCCATCAGCTTGGCCGCTAGGCCCAGCCGACGCCAGGAGCGCTTCACGGCCAGCGAGGTGATGTGCCCGTGCGGCTCTTCCTCCGAGTCCTCTTCCCTGTCAATAGCTGGCCGAGGTGTCAAACTGTCACACGGGAATCATTTGATTCACTCTTTTTTCGACTTGGCTAGATTTGTTGCCGAGTTTGTTTTCTCTGCCTAATTTTTAGTTTCCCTGGTTTTATACACCCAAAAGCAGGGAAACTAAGAATTGGGCAGAGAAAAATTAGTTTTCCGACTACAACTGGAAAGCTGTGGAATGGGTAGTGAGGAACTAAATACAAAAAAAGAGTGGGGAGGAAAATGAGGGTGTACATTTTGGCGAGAACATAGCCGATGATGTTGCCCTTTTCGTCCTCGGCGACGTAGGAGAGCTGGGGCCAGCTGAGGCCGTGATAGAAATAGTACTTCATCTGGTAGTTCTCCGGCAGACACAGCAGGTTGCAGTGCTGCGCGTTCATCAGATCCTCTGGCTGCAATCAAATCTCTTCATTCCCCTGCCAGATTTGCCTTTCTTGCATCGACCTATGAATTTTTTTATTTTCCATATTTTTCATATTGTTCACCTCCCATGACTTAACCGAACAAACATCTCCTTGTTCGAACAAATTATTGAAGCCATTATTGAAGCCAAATGGCAGCTAACCCGTGCACAGCGGATATTCATGGCGAGCAGGATATTTTCCTGGTAAAATTGTAGTAAGAGCAGGATATTTTCCTGGTAAAATCGCAAATAGGTACCAGCTGAGGACTCGGAGCATCCTACACTTGATGCGCATCTCCCTTCGCTTCAGGACTTCAGAAGTGGCGCCAGTTTGAATGGCACCCAAGGCGTTTGCTTTTCTGTATAAATTTGCTCCGGTTTTTTTAGGGATAGTTTTGAATGAGTAGGTTGGATGAGGCCAGCCCTTCATTGGCCCTTCTATTAAGACTAGAACATCTCTTCAAAGCCAATTTAGTCACAAGTGTTTTGCTTAGAAGGAATCCACAAAACTCTCACTCTTAATGCAGTGAAATGAAAAAACTTCATTCAAGATGACAACCAGCACACTTGTTTAATTTGAAATGGTTTCACGATTCTATTGGTGCTTATGATTGCATAATTTTCCAAAATCTTTCTGTCTCTCATATTTAGGAAACCTTGCCGTTGTGTGGTCCACAAAAAGTGCTGGATAGGCAGACAGAATAAAAACAAAGACAAGGTCAAAGTGGTTGAACGATGCAAAACCATCTACTAATTGCTGCCTTTTTGCACCAGCCAGCTTGAGCCGTCTAGCCATGCATTGGAAGAGCAGAGATAAGGCCACCCTTGAAAATGAATCCTCTCCGCCTGCTTCTCTTCATCTCTTTCGTCTGCGGAGGTTGGCCATGGCCAGAAGAAAGAGAGCCGCAAAGGCTCTTCCTTTGATCCAGAGAGGCAGACGAAGGAGGAAGGCGCCAGACGCCGTCCTAAGCGCTTCACCTACATGACTAGCAGCAGCTTTTGCTTCTACGTCGGGCACCAGGGCCTGATGTCTGGCTGGCAGCTGGAGCAGACGATTGGCTGGAGGCCGATTGGAGGATCGGAGAGTTGGGCGGCCTGCACCGACGCCTGCGACGAGGAGGCCGCCTGCATCGGCGTAGAGTTCCAGGCTGCCGCACAAGCCTGCCTCCTCCTCCAGAGCATAGCGGAGGTCAGCAGCCCGCTCGACCTCCTCCAGCCAACCAACGACCCTGACGACGCCCTCATCCTCAGGGATTCCAACACCTGCGTCGCCTTCAATATTTGTGGGCCTTTTTTTGCCATTTGGCCTATGTAAAATGAAGGCGTGCAAATAGCTTGAAAGAACTATTTCGTGAATAAAAAGATGAAAAAAGTTTTGACGCTGGTTTAGAAGGGATAGGTTTTCGCTGGAAAATTTGCTAGTGCACAAAATTTGACTGCAACACCTGATTGGAAACTGGCTGGGACAGTTGAGCGGCACTGGCGACGGAGCCTGGGGCAGAGGCTGAGCAATTCTGGCCTGCTGGAAAGTGTGGGCCAGAAGAGCCTGCAGTCCTGCATAGAAGCCTGTTCCATCAGAGCCGCCTGTCTCGCAATCGCCATCACCAACGCCCTGGACGAGGGTTTCATTCTTTCCCCATCTTAATTTACATCACAACCTCTGCTAGGCTGGTGCGACCTGTTTGTTGGGCCTCTGGAGCCTGTCACTGAAGAGAATTGGAGCATTTATTGGAAACCCACAAGTGATTTAGTTGTGGATACGCCTGCAGTTGTCAGCACCACCGAGCCCAGTTTTGGTTTTGATCGATTTTCTGAGCTGCCTTTTTTAAACTGAATAGATGAAGTTGGGAGCACTGTAAAACCGACGCCTACCGACGTTGCAATTAGGCAAAAGGTTTGCACGTTTTTCTTCATCTGAAAGGTACTCTTCTGATTTCTGAAATGACAAAATTCTTACTGTAGGTTAAAATTTTATTAAAGTTAAGAATTGAAATATTTTTTAGCTTTTCGTAAGTTCTAAGTTGTTGACCAAATTTTCCGCGCTGGGGTGAAAGAATGAAATTTTTTCATCAATCATAGAAAGAACGGGATAATACAGGCTACAACTAACCTACCCAAACAAACCTCAAACCAAGCCAAATCCACCAGCAAGGCACCGGAGCGTGGAGAAACAACTTACCTCCCTAGTTCAACAGCCATGAAGAGCACGCATCACACATCATCCGCTAAATTGAGCCTTGGTTGTGCTGTGCTTCTATCGTTAATCGAATAGTCTCAAACTGGTCATCAGTGCAGGGAATGCCGCCACGACAGAACTCACGGAGACTCTATTCAAGACCACGTCCATCAATAAATTTTTCAATACCAAGACTAGCTCCCTGTTTTATACCAACACTGGAGCCTCCAGTTAGATTCCATCATTTACTCCAGAATGTAAGCACCAGTAAGCTAGAGTTTTACAGGCCATAAAGCAAGGACCACGCTCACGCCTGGGGTGGATGCGAACCTGACGAGCGATCAGTCACAGATCACAGCTTTAGTGACTGCGCCACATGCGGAAACCACATTCGGAGCAGATGACGGGGCTACGAATACCAATGACGGCGACACAAAAAGCGAGGTCAGTGAACAAATTTGTACTCCAATTGTGCAACGAATTAGTGAGTTGGTTTGGTTCTATGATTAACGGCAGCAGTTCTAGAACAGTGGATCTTTGCTGGGACAGAAAGTGTGGGTGTTGATTTTCAGAATTGCCGCGTTGAGGTCAACGTTCTTTATAGTGGGGAAACAATTTCGACTCTCAGCATCCTTCCAGACGAGGTCTATCACATTCTTTTTTCAATTTGGGCAAATTTTTCATGAAATTATATAAAATCTCCAAAAATATAAAATTTTAAATACCAACAAACCTTGGAATCAATTAGAGCCTGTGATACCGCAGTGCTGTGGGGAATGCGCGAAAGAGGAGCGCTGCCAAGGCTTCGTGTATTCGGAGGAGAATGGGATTTGCCAACTGAAGGCCAGTCTAACTGATCGCCGTCTTGAGCTCGGCTTCATCAGCGGCGGCCAACCCGAGCACTATCCTGGTTCCATTTGCGTCTTTCCTCTGCCTGTTGGTGCCCCTTTTCTGTCGCTACAGCTGATGTCAGCTTTAGAGCATAAACGCACTAGATGTCCAACCAGGGAAAAAGATGCATCCAGACAAATGTATGCGGCCTTCAACCAATTTGGAATAGAATTGAGGCCAGGAGGAGGAATGGCTGGCGGGTGTGCAGTGCGCGAGGGCGGAACACCTGCGCAGCTGCTACACCGGAGTCCTCGCCAGAGTCCCAGCAGTGGCTAGCAGCTTCTGCTGTGACCTCTGCTGGGATCTGCCACATTGCCTCGGCTACAGCTTCATCCAGTCCTCGGACTCAGAAGGCAACGGTACCTGGCAGCTCATGGGCCCCACGCCTCGCCTAGTTCCCATCCACGACCAGCAATCCTTCGCTGCTTGGATTACAGGTTCATTTCAAGCGGAAAAACTGAATTATAAATCTGCATCTGAAGTTTTTAAAATTTACTTACTATAATCCCTTTTTCGTTAATGCGAGCAATTCTTTGTCCAAAAAAGCAAAAGCATGAAATAGGGATAGTAAAATGAAGAGCTCTGAGTTTTCAGCAAGACGATATATTTCCACGACCCCAACGCCTACAGTTGCAACGACATTAGAAGATGTTGGGACATGGGCGCCGCAAAATTTTCGGAGCATCATAAAAGCAGAAGAGAAGAGGAAAGCAGAGCGCCTAAATCCACACCCGGAGGAGGCTAATAACATACATAGAGGATACCTTATAACTTTTTAAAAAATATTGCCTCCTCCATTGAATAAGTAAACATTTCATTCACATCATACTCGAGCAGCTAAAAAATTCAAATCGGTATTGAAATTTGTTTTTTTAGGATATGCAAAACATTTCGTGCGATGGGGTTTTGTAGCTTTTGATGATAACAAAATAAGTATGATTTCCATCTGATCTGAAGGATCCACTGAGCGAGCAAAAGGCGACCATAGGTCATGTGATTCAGTCCATCGGCTGCGGCTTCATCATCACCTCCATCTCCGCACTCGTCGCCTTGGCCATCCTCTTTCAGTCCTCGCCTCTTCACCCCCTCATCAACCATCCACAACTCTTCATGCTCACTTGAGCCGTTGATCTATGTCTGTGGAGCGCCTCATTCACCTCATCCAAGAAGTCTCCATCCTCCTCGCCTACTTCCTCATCTTCCTCCACCGGGACCCCAGCATGGGCGGCTACCATTGGGCTCGTCCCTCACATTTCTTGCGCGCCCTTAAAGGGAGAGTATCAAAAAGGACACCTCCTCAGATTTTGATAAATCATTTTTCCTGGTTAAGGGACCTCAAACCTTAAATTGATGTCCCCTAACAAGGAAAAAAGTTTTATCAAAATCTGAGGAGGTGTCATTTTTGCTACTCTCACTTTAACGCCTCCTCGAGAGATCATCGGGTTGAAGGGCCTCTGTCGGCTGACAGCTCTGGCCCTTCACTACCTGCAGACAGTGACCATGGCGGCCTTCCTCCTGGAAGCCGTCCAATGCTACGCCATCCTTGCCGCCGTCCTTCCCGCCGGTCCACTCCTCAACCGCCGCGCCAATCTCGTCCTCGCCTGGCGTTACCCTCACATCCTTCTCTTACACTCCAAGCCTTCTCCCCCCTAGAACACCTCCTGGACCTTTGCCCTTTGCTGCAGTCTTCCCCGGCCTTCTGGTGTTGGCCCTTGGCCCCCCGACCTACCCGCACTACGTCGGCTGGTTCACCTGCTGGCTCAACCTGGACACCCCGGCAGCCTTTGTCCTCCTACCTTCTGCTGCTGCCTAAAGGATGCCGTAATTGCTGGTCTGTAGGCGGTGCTGGTGCCGATGAGCATGCTGGCAGCAGCAGCCCTAGTAGCCTGGGAGTCGGCCGTATCTTACAGGGGCCCCGCTCTGTCCAACACCAATCAAGCTCAGCGTCTCACAGCCCTGTGGAAGCTTCTTTTGGAGGGTTTGAGGATGGGAAGGGGTTGCATTTGGCAGGGTGAACGCGCAGGGACTGCCGCTGGTGATGGGGCTGTACCTGGCCGGGCATGTGCTGGGCGCGCTGGCAGTTCACCAGCGCCGCATCGAGAGCTACGGGCTGGTCTTTGTCCTCAATGGGGCCTTTGCTGGGGTGCTGTTCTGCGCCCATGCACTGGCTGACCAGCAGGTTTGTGGATGGGATTGAGGGAAACTGGATTGGAGTAGGCGAAGAGTTGCAGGTACGCGCATTCCTGGCCAAAGGATTCGGAGCTGTGAAGAAGGCTGTGGGATGTGGTCAGTGAAGTTTGATTCTGGCCGATTGGGGATTGCCTTAGATTCTTGGACGTAGGACCAAACCGTATGACTGTATTTTGCTTCTGCGCTTTGAGGAACTAGACAGGTTGATAATTGGCCAAGTCAATTAGGCACAAGTTAACAAATTTAGTGTTTACAAGTTGAAAAGATGAGCCCTGCCTTATGGAAACACTTTTCCGCTGTATTGTTCGAGAATTAATCAAGAATTTGCTCAATAATTAATTTTAATTTTAAACAAGAGAGGTTAAGCGCAAAATCGTGGATTCCTATGAACGTAAAAATGGATGGAAGCTTTAGGTAAATGTCTTTGGTAAATCGCAAAAACATCACATCAAAAAACTGGGGACCCTAAATGACAACGACAGCATTTCAATGAGAAAGGCGCCAAAGGCCAGCAGACACCCTCCAAGCAGGAGGCCAAAAACATCCTGCAGCTGGTAGAGCGTCCAGGGAGCTGGCAGGGGAAGCTCCGCACTGCTGGCCAGCCCGCTCCAGCCTCGATAGCGCCGGCCCAGATTGGCCTCCAGCCCTGCCTGCACACTGGCACTGGCCACCCGAGCCCTCTGCACCAATTTCCAGGCATGGAGCAGTGAGGAGAGATGGAGAGCTGGAACCTCGATGAGTGGCCAGGGCAGTCGACGAGAGAGGGCCAGGGAGAGGGCCAGTGGGGGCAGGTCCAGGTCGGCTGCGAAGGCGAGGCCGCTTGGGGCCATGTCCTGGCGATTGCCCTTGCCATTTAGGAAAAAAATTAAAATTTTGTATGCGTCAAGCAGGAGAGTAAGCCGGAACCTAAGTCCGATGCTCAGCCTAATCCTACGCCAATTTAAAGGGGTTCTGACAAAAGATCACTGTAGCAAATGTAGGCGTTGGAAAGCAGAAACTGGCAAGGCAATGAAGGACAAGAAATGGACCAGATAGGCGGTGGAGGAGACGACATTGACAAGGTGCTGCTGGCGAATGGCGACCAGCTGAGCTGGGGTCCAGTCCTGGATGAGGTGCAAGGGGGCGGTCGGGCGCTGAGATGCTGGACGAGGGGATTGAGGCGCGGGTAGTGCAGGGCGATGCTGGCGATGGAGCGCATCCAGCCGCCGCTGGCGTAGCCCATCTGGCGTCGCTCATCCCTGAACATCGAACGAGGAATGACCTTTCGCGCTGCCTCATGCGAGAGTGGCAATTATAGGTGCCCTAAAGCCTGCGGCAGATTAGCCAGTCTTGTACTGAGCCAAACTCCTGAAGCAGCCATCAGCCAGATGAAAGCCAGTTCCGGCCTCTCCATATATGTCAGCCGCAGTTTATGGCCCAATAAATGTTTTGCCAAAGCGCTTACTGCAACAGGGGCGCCAGCTGAGAACTGCGCTGGAACTCGAGGCCGGGGCAGGTGAGCAGGACACTGCGCAGGGCGCACTGGTAGGCCCAGCGCAGCAGTTGGCAGGCCAGCACCCAGGACAGCTCTGCAATCCTCCCTGCACCTCTCCAGCAACTGCTTCTGCTGCCAACGCCAGGCTGCCCCTGTGAAGCCTTGAGCAAGCATCAGGCCAGCCAGCCTCCAGAGGCGACGCCGAATCCTCCCCGGCCGCCCCTTCCAAGAATCGCGGCCAGCAGGAGAGCAGCCAGAATGACCAGCCAGACTGGGATGTTGAATGGCATGCCGATCTGGGGAGGTAGTTTGCCCCCCCCTGTAGGGGGGGAGGGCGACGTCGCGGCCCCCCCCCCCCCTGTAGGGGGGGAGGGCGACGTCGCCCAGCCCCCCTGTAGGGGGGGAGGGCGACACCCATCGCCCTCCCCCCTGTAGGAGGTGGGGGGTGCAACATATGATACATTTTTGTAAAGATTTCACTGTCGATTGTGGGTAATGTCGTTGATGTGAAAGAGATTTATTCGATAGTCATTGGTTCTGAACAATAGAAATATTTCGAAGAGCAATAAAGGTCTGAAGAGTGGAATGAAAAAGAGAAGGCTTGGCATAGGAGAGGCTGCGGCTGAGACGAGAGAGCTGGGAGTTGGCCTGTTCTGCGACTGCGGTGTTGAGCTGGGCGATGGCAGGATTGGCAGTGTGGTGGATGGCGAGGTAGTCGGGGCTGCAGGCTCTGTGGTTTGAAGAGTGGAAGCGGTCCACAAGAATCTGCACGTCCCGAAAATGGTGTGGCTCTCTGTTCTTGATGTAGGCATCCAGTTTGCATGCATTGTCGTAGACAAGGATGCTGGGTGGGGATTGGAATGGGGTGAGGAGAATTTGAAAGACTCCAGCAGGACTCTCTCCACCAACGATGAGCTGATAGCCCAGGGTGATGCCATGGGGGCAGTGTGCCAGAAGGATGCCAGATGTGAGGGCTGGGTGCTTATTGCTGGCTTTGGAGCAGTTCTCCGTCCTGGATGAGGTGTCAGGCCAGGCCCTGTACTGGCACTGCCTTTCCTCCCAGCCTTGGCAGGAAGGGGAAAGACGAGAGGGCTTCATCCGATTCTTGGGGACTGGGGAGGCATCCAGTTTGCATGCATTGTCGTAGACAAGGATGCTGGGTGGGGATTGGAATGGGGTGAGGAGAATTTGAAAGACTCCAGCAGGACTCTCTCCACCAACGATGAGCTGATAGCCCAGGGTGATGCCATGGGGGCAGTGTGCCAGAAGGATGCCAGATGTGAGGGCTGGGTGCTTATTGCTGGCTTTGGAGCAGTTCTCCGTCCTGGATGAGGTGTCAGGCCAGGCCCTGTACTGGCACTGCCTTTCCTCCCAGCCTTGGCAGGAAGGGGAAAGACGAGAGGGCTTCATCCGATTCTTGGGGACTGGGGAGGCATCCAGTTTGCATGCATTGTCGTAGACAAGGATGCTGGGTGGGGATTGGAATGGGGTGAGGAGAATTTGAAAGACTCCAGCAGGACTCTCTCCACCAACGATGAGCTGATAGCCCAGGGTGATGCCATGGGGGCAGTGTGCCAGAAGGATGCCAGATGTGAGGGCTGGGTGCTTATTGCTGGCTTTGGAGCAGTTCTCCGTCCTGGATGAGGTGTCAGGCCAGGCCCTGTACTGGCACTGCCTTTCCTCCCAGCCTTGGCAGGAAGGGGAAAGACGAGAGGGCTTCATCCGATTCTTGGGGACTGGGGAGGCATCCAGTTTGCATGCATTGTCGTAGACAAGGATGCTGGGTGGGGATTGGAATGGGGTGAGGAGAATTTGAAAGACTCCAGCAGGACTCTCTCCACCAACGATGAGCTGATAGCCCAGGGTGATGCCATGGGGGCAGTGTGCCAGAAGGATGCCAGATGTGAGGGCTGGGTGCTTATTGCTGGCTTTGGAGCAGTTCTCCGTCCTGGATGAGGTGTCAGGCCAGGCCCTGTACTGGCACTGCCTTTCCTCCCAGCCTTGGCAGGAAGGGGAAAGACGAGAGGGCTTCATCCGATTCTTGGGGACTGGGGAGGCATCCAGTTTGCATGCATTGTCGTAGACAAGGATGCTGGGTGGGGATTGGAATGGGGTGAGGAGAATTTGAAAGACTCCAGCAGGACTCTCTCCACCAACGATGAGCTGATAGCCCAGGGTGATGCCATGGGGGCAGTGTGCCAGAAGGATGCCAGATGTGAGGGCTGGGTGCTTATTGCTGGCTTTGGAGCAGTTCTCCGTCCTGGATGAGGTGTCAGGCCAGGCCCTGTACTGGCACTGCCTTTCCTCCCAGCCTTGGCAGGAAGGGGAAAGACGAGAGGGCTTCATCCGATTCTTGGGGACTGGGGAGGCATCCAGTTTGCATGCATTGTCGTAGACAAGGATGCTGGGTGGGGATTGGAATGGGGTGAGGAGAATTTGAAAGACTCCAGCAGGACTCTCTCCACCAACGATGAGCTGATAGCCCAGGGTGATGCCATGGGGGCAGTGTGCCAGAAGGATGCCAGATGTGAGGGCTGGGTGCTTATTGCTGGCTTTGGAGCAGTTCTCCGTCCTGGATGAGGTGTCAGGCCAGGCCCTGTACTGGCACTGCCTTTCCTCCCAGCCTTGGCAGGAAGGGGAAAGACGAGAGGGCTTCGTCCGATTCTTGGGGACTGGGGAAGTCTCCTGCCTCTCTTGCTTTCTCCTCCACTCCTTCATACTCCTCCCTCACTCATTCTCCTAGCTTGCGCAGAAGCATGGCCATTGACTTGGCAAGCTCTCCATCCTGCATCAATACTTTTACTTTTATGTCCATTATAATGATGATGAAAACCTCGGCAAAGCACTTGGAGAGGAGCTTGAGGGCAGTAGGGGCGACTGAGGCTAGTTCGGCAAACACAGCCCTCCCCTCTTCTTCCAACAACTTCAGCCCTTCTTCCATTTCCTACAGCAAGGCATACCCTTAATCAGCGTTGGGTTGGGATGACTGGAATGAAATGAGAACGCGAAGACGGTGGATGAGGCAAGCATGGCGATGAGAAGGAAGCCAGGCAGAAACGGGAGTATTCCGAGCGATTTCTGTGAGGCAAGCTTGCAGCCCTTGGGAAGGAACTTGGCCTTGTCTGCACCACTTTTCCACAAAGGCGGCCACATCTTTTAATGAAAGGCAGGAAGCTAGGGAGTTCGGATGGGGTGGAAAGAAAAAGTGGGTGGAAGCAGTGCGATGAGTGCGTGGAAGGGCTGGGCAGAGAGGCCGGAGGTGATGAGGCTGTGCAGAGCCTTCCTGGCAGAAGGGAGCGGGATGGCCAAGCGAGAGCTGTGGCTGGATCCGCAGTCCCTTTCATTCCCCCTATCCACGCTTCTTTCTGGCCTCTGCTCACTCATTTCTGGGGCCCAGCATTTCCGAAAGCCCAGGGCAAGGCCATCGAAGACCACCGCCGATGGGGCTGGTCCACAGATACTGCACACTTCCTGCTCAACTGGGATCTGCAATTGGATTAGGTGTGAGTAGACTTCAAGGTAGTATTGAGAATGGGAAAAACCTGAAGGGCAGTGAGAAATGAGGTGAAGCCATTGCGAAGGATTGGGTAGGGAAGGATGGTAGCTGGAGCTGCTTGGAACTTTGCGAAGTTGGTGAGAGCCCGGTGGCAGGCAGCGAGCGGCTGAGCATCTGCTGCTAGTCCAGCCAGAGCTCTCAAATTCATGCATGAATTCAAGTGAACCCCCGGCAACATTTAGCAACGGCACCTGGCAGCTAGGCCAAAAGTGATAGCACTGCTGGTGCTGCAGGGGATCAGCTGAAGCTTGCCCAGTGCTGGCAGCTGTCTACAGCTCCGACAAGCCTTAATCTTTCCTCGTTTTTCTCCGATTTACCCAACACCAGAGCTTTTCTAACAGAGTAGTATTTGATGGGCAGTTGACGTGGCAGTGGCAGACCATTGTCATTGTAGATGGTGAGCTGAGCAGATTGTCGTCGCCACCGCTTGCTGTGGGCGCAGACGGGCTCACTGGGCTGTTCTGCTGTGACTTGGTATGGCTGGCTGGCAGCTTCGGTTGGCGGTGGAAGTGGGAACGCGATAGCTTCCACTTCAGCTGCTCCGGTCTCCTTCGTCACTTTGGGAATCGACACTTCTTCACGCCAGCTACTTCCTGTATTATCACGATCAGCGTAAACGTAAATTGCACTGTGACAAAGGGGATGGGCACCACCTTGCTGTTCGCAGAATTCTCGGAAAGCGTTGGTATGAGAGCAGTGCTGTTTGGAGCAGACAAGGCAGTGGAGAATGGCAGATGAACGGACTGTGAGAAGGCCATAGGAGCCAGCTGCTTCCCGCACTGCCATTCGCCATGGGTCGCAGCTGATCTCTTGAAAGAAGCTGCCAACTTCTTCATCTCCATCTTCAGCTCTCGCGTCCAAGTCCCCATCCTTCATCTGTTCGATGGCCTGACAATGTCTTGTGACTGAGAGAGGATCAGTGTTAGAGAATTGGATGAACAAGCATGTGGTGACACTGCTCAGTCGCAGGGCCAGGAGCTTGAGCTGAGGTTGCCCACTGACGCTGGGCAGCATTCTCGTCGCAAGTGCAATAGAGAACCACCCGTCGTCCATCTGACACGCCCACCTTCACCACCACCCATCGACGCCAATCCAGCCCGCCTACATACTCTTTTTTCCATTTGGAGAAAAACGAAAAGTTCTGAAAACCATTCTCGCAGTGACAGGGGATCGCCACAGATTGCCCATCAAGCAAGGTGTTGAAGGCATTCGCAGTGCTGAGGGCACTGAAGTAGGCAGCAGCAAGCGGCAATTTCTTCATCTCGCTCACTTCCTCCACTTGCACTTCACGGCTCGATGTGCCAGCCTTTGTTGTGATGGCTTTCTTGTTCCGTTTCGCCTCCTCCATTGCACAAGTGCCTTTGCGTGGCGCAAGTGCTTTGTCGCTTTTGCTGGTCTGGCCTTGTCTCGTTTTCTTCGCTGGAATCTTGATTGCCCTGGTGATGCTCTGAGCTTTTCTCTTCGAGGCCATGGCCTTTGTCTCCAAAACAGTTTGGCCCTGTAACTACTGCGATTGATACCCAATAACTCATAGATATGCTTGAAAAAACCTAGAGAGGGCCGTTGGGGTGAATAGCTTGATTTCTTCTTCTCGGTAGTATCTGATCTCTCAACGTTTTCAGCTAGATCACTTGAATCTAGCCTAATGAATGGAGGCCAAAACTTGACACAACGATTCTTATCTTTCATTTCATCTTGTACATATACATATAAATGTACATATGTTACTTGCTTGCGCAATTAATCTACCACCATCCAGCGCTGGGGGAAAGCATCAGCCATCATGTACTTAGTATTTTGAAAGAATTTCAAGTTCTGTGTGTTTATTTGAAAGAATTTCATGTTCTGTGTGTTTATTTGAAAGAATTTCATGTTCTGTGTGTTTATTCGAAAATATTTCATATTTTTGCATTTTTTTTCCAGCATGAGACAGAACAAAGCAAACAAAGCAAAGAGGAAGAAGTCCATGGCAATCTAAAGTCGGCAGTCTGGACAAAGAAAAGATTAGAAGCACAGCGCAAAGCACAGCACAGCAAAGCACCCTGAGAAGATTAAAAGACATTAGTTGCACAAAATGTATGTAGGGGAGGGCAACGGTTGCTGCTCTGGAGAAGGGCGATGGGTGTTGCCTTCCCCCCCTACAGGGGGGGAGGGCGACGGGTGTTACTCTCCCCCCCTGTAGGGGGGGAGGGCGACGGGTGTCGCCCTCCCCCCCTACAGGGGGGCTGGGCGACGTCGCCCTCCCCCCCTACAGGGGGGGGCCGCGACGTCGCCCTCCCCCCCTACAGGGGGGGGCAATATTCCTGGATCTGGGAGCCAGAGTTTGTCTATCTGCCTCTTTATGGCAAGAGGGCGGGCTGGAACGGGTAGGCGGGTGCGCTGAGCAGGGGAGCTCTGCTGCTGGGCGAAGACGAAGCCGTAGCGGAAGACCTGGACGAGGCCGAGGAGGTGGAAGCTGTGGATGCGCTGCTGGGTGTAGTAGCGAAAGTTGAGAATGAAGTCCAGACTGCCGTTGGTCAAGGCCCTGTCCAGAGCATCATGGGAGCTCATCGCCCGAACGCTCCAGTTGAAGCCCGCCTGAGCAATGAGCATTTTTTCACATATTGAAGCGTCTAAAAATGAAAATTCCCTGAATGTATGAATGAATGAAAGAGTAAAAGAATGCGTGCACTTGATCCGCGATGAGCTGAAGGGCTTCAATGGACAGACCGGGGCGTCGGCCACAGCTGGATGGCTCTACGCTTGGTATTGTGCAAAGAAGCCAGGGCTTACTGGGCATTTTGGCACCTCCTACCAGCTCCATTCTTTTGCTTATGACACTTCAAAGAGGAATTTTGGATTGTAATAAAAATTCTTTCATCCTTTGCTATCAAGTTTCCTCGTTTAAATCTTTAGCTTAGTAAAATCTGCCAGTGAAAATACGTTTACCCAAAAGTTATGATCACTAAATGAAAATTTGGACCAATGCTTGGGGAAATAAAATATATTTTTTTATTTTTACCTCTCTACCTGTCTGTCAAGAACAAAAGATTTACAAACAAAACATGACCTTGCAACCTGATTCGGTTGAAGCACTTTAATTTGATCATCGGGCCGAGCAAGGCACCGAATCAAATTTCTGTTTAGTGAGCTGCCCAAACAAATTTTTCATTTTATTCAATTCAATTGAATCTTCTACGAGTTTCTTCAATGCTTTAAGAAAGTGGACTAGGAGATGGAAGCAGAGGGCAAGGCGGAGGAGGGCTGGGCAGACTTCGCCAGTCGAAGCACAGCTCATGGCCTGGCAGCTCTGGCATAGGCCAAAGCTTTGGCCAGGCTTTTCTGGGCAGCAGCCCTTCTGCTTGCCCTCCTTGGCCTCGTCTACTTCCTCGCCTCTCTCTTCCTCCAGGCCAAGCACAGCCCATACGCCACCGCCATTCACATCCAGGTCACAGTACCTGACCAAAAAACATAGATGGACTTTGAAACCCTATACTTGCAGTCTCTGGAAGAAGCAGTCCTACCCGAGCTCTACATCTGCTCCAATGGAGGCCTGGTGAAAGAGGAGCTTCTGAAAGCGTTGCTGAAATTATGCTTTCAGCGTTGTTTGAGAGCAGGTGCGTGTTTTGCCTAGGTACAATTTGAGCAGTGAGCTGGGTGAGGTGGTGAGTGAGATGACGAAACTGTTGGTGCATTGGAACTTCGACCTTTCACTCAAAGGCAGCCGTCTGGCAGATGAGTACGAGCATTTCCTTCAGCGCATTCCACAGCACGACATTCGCCAGTTTGTCCACCAAATATCGCCCACGGTTAGAGCTGGGCTTATTGATTGCAGCAAACGCAATTGACGAAAAAGAAACAAGGGGATAATTTGTGAGCAGTAAAACAGCTAGCACAATTACGTGGTCCAGAGTTTGAGCAAAGAGAAAAATCCAGTGCCCTGAGCTGTTCCGCAAGTGTCGCAACATTCACTACGGCGTGCGAACGGTGGCGGCGAACGAACGGCGTCCTCTACGCTCCGCCAAAGGAGCACCGTTTGCAGGTCATCTTTTGCCCTTTCTCATGAAAGTTTGCTTCAATTGCCTTTGCCCGTAATGAATGCCTGGAATTAATAGACGAAACTTCCAACTGAAAAATGACTCCCTTTCCTTCATGAATAGATCTTCAAGCCCTAAATGGGTCTGTCGACCGTGCTGCTTCGGCATTAGGCTATTACAAAGCCTCAGCGCATACAGCGCACCACCTTGACCAAAGCCTACACTCCCAAGGACTATTTTCCAGGTCTGGGACGAGGCTCGTCTCAAATTGATTATTCGTCCAAGCAGCAACTATACGCTTATGCGCAGAAAATACACCAATGAGGTCTCTGGCCAACCAGGCAGCCTAAGAGAGCTTGAATGAGTGGTTTGGTAGCGAATCTCGTTCACGGTCTCCCTGGCCGCTGCCTACCAGCCCCTGAAGGGACATCCGCATCGTCTACTCCTCTCCACCGGCAGTCGCTACAAGGTGGACCTCGTCAAGAGCATCAGTCGTCGCATTGTGCTCTGCCCTGCCCAGCTCCCTCACAGCGCCTGAGTAGGGGGAGATTGGCAGAGTGATTGTCGGGAGGATGGGGAGGAGATGAACCGGCGCAGTCGCATTCGCGCCTGTCCGCCCAAAGTCGGTTCAGGATTTCATCACCTCGCTCTCTTTTTCTGGCCCCACTTAAAAGTTGAGCAAGTAAATCACAAAACAAAAAAATGGTAGCCATAAATTTGATTCAGCCAACCAACAACCCTTTCATTGTGATGTTTGACTACAAAGGATTGATTACTTCTTATTGATAGAGTTTGAGCGGTGGAGGAGTGCGGGTGTGCAGTGGCACTGGATGATTGGGCCTATGCCTACATGGGCCTGAAGAACTATCGCCTGTGCTCTGTCGGTGAGGTCTCCACTTGCGTTCGCCATCTCTTTCAAGGCCTCCTTCCATGCTTTTTCCTTTCTGTATTCCCTCAAAAGTGCAAAAGAGGCATGGAAAATGTTTTTGGCACTTTTTTACTCACGCCCTTTTGCAGACACCAAACTGATAGCTCATTTGTCCAGATTCGAACAGCAGCAAGGCAATGGACGAATGCACGGCTGAAGCTCTGGCATCTTGCCAGCAAACCCAGTTCACTTTCACACTGGGTTCCACTTTCAGCCTCAATATGGAAGGCTTGATGGGAGAGTGGTTCAGGAAGCGTGGAGACCAATCGCGAGCAGGAATTGGAGTTCGACGTGGGCTTTGCAAGCTTTGCGGTTTGAGTTTGGTGCAGAAAGTGGGGCCAAAGTTGATATGCATGAGATTTATACAACGTAACTTATGGAATTTCACAAAAGTTTGTTTGAACTAAAGGTGATGGTAACAGAGGAAGTGGCCACTGTGACCTTTGCCTCCGTCGTATCCAATGTGGGCGGCTGTCTTGGCATCTTTTTCGGTTGCTTTTCAGCATATTTACTTAACTCTTTTGAAAAATAAATGTTCAGGTGCTTCTCTGCTGTCTATTGTGGAGATTATCAGCTTTACAATCCGGAAGATGGGAATTGTGGCCATGCGTCGTAGCCTCAAACAGATTTCCTATTCAATGTCATAGCCTCTTTGATTTTTTTTAAAAATTACTAATTTACTGCAAAAACCGCTATTTTGGCAAAATTTTAATGCCATGGAACGTATGGTGGAAAACGAATGCAAACGGAGAAAATACGGAAATTCTCCGGTTCGTACCCAAAACTGGGCAAAAAACCTTAAACCTTAAAGTCATGGAGCACCTAGATAAAACAAAACAAATCAGATCATGTGGGAAATGTCTGACATGCAGATGGTGGGATGATGAAAACAAATACACAACCAAAACCAGCTACTCGAACAAACAAGTAGGACATACAATCTCCAGAAATGTGACATGTAGAAGCAGAAATGTCATATATCTCCTAGAGTGTCCTCATACAAATTGCACGGCCAAATACGTGGGACTCACAAAACAACAAATTAACACAAGAATGGGGCAGCACAGAAGAAATATCACGAAGGGGGACGAATACACTCACCTATACGAGCATCTCTGAAAAGCACATGGACAACAATTGGAACCAAAACTCAAAATATTGCACACTCAGACAGATCAGGAGCCTGCTCTAGATGAGCTAGAAACGATGTACATTCTTGCCCTAAACACAGCATACCCTTGGGGGCTTAACACAAACATCCAGGGCTACGGAAGCATCGTGGAAGAGACAAACCCATACGACAGAAGAAAACCACCCTGGTTCACAATCACCATGCATCGAGTACTAAAAAGAACAATGAATCCATTCAAATCGAAACACATAAAACTACCTAGCAAGGAAAACCCAAATAAAGATGAGAGATTGGAACCAAAGAGGGAGCATAAACCACATACACCCAACCTTACAGACACACCTGCATACCTCAAAAAACATGAATACAACGGGGTCATATTATTCAACACCCTGCAAACACTAAGAAGCAGAGAAACAAGACTGCTAGCAGACAAACTGGAAGAAGAGATACCAAAATACGGCTACCGGCTATTTCAGATAGTGGCGTCATACAAACGAGCACGAGATACAAAAGAAAAACCCACAGCAACTGAGAGTGACATACGGAAACCCAAAATAATACGCCTACCACACTATCATGTGAATGCCTACAGCAACAAAATAAGACCAAAAACAATACTACGAAAACTGGATCTGACCAAGAAACAACAATCAAAACAGCAGCTACACAATAGCCAAACAAACCAAACAAAAGTATTCTCATTCTACACAAAGCCTTCAACAACACTAGGCAGCGAGCTTCTCAACTACAGTGCTTTCCTCAAAAAACTCACCAAAGAAGAAATCATCAAAATATCACAAAACTCATGCAAATGCAAAGGATTCGAAGACAAATATAAACACCACGGCCACGTCAATACAGGCGACTTCACATTCCTAGGTCTACACAACACAATCATCAACAAAGGGACTAAATATAGACCACACAAAACACCGACGCCTGAGTCGGCACTCAGAGCAGTACTAGAATCACTACAAACATGGGTTCTATCCCAGGGAAAACATGGAATAATGGGAGCTACCGCACAAAAACAAGCATACGATAGGATTCATTCCTACATAGGCGAACAAATGACAAGAAAACTCACAAAAAAGGAAATACAGGCAAGAAACAAATATAAAAAATTCTGCGAAAGAACAGAAGCAGCCATAAGAAACATCAAACGAGCTATCGGTGACTTCATCCTAACTCCGGTGGACAAGGCATCCACCAATTTTGCTGCAATATGCAAAAAATACTACGTAGAATGTCTATGTGAAGAATTAGGGGTGAGCAGCAACAATGACTCTACACTGCTAACAGTCGGAAACGAAACATATGAATCATCTACTGTTCCAATTAACGAATTAATGAGGAAACACAAAGAGAGACACATCTCTACATTCACGAATTTCAAAAAACAAGAAACGATGGACCTATTACCTCGTGACCAAGTACTCCCTGTCCTTTGGCATAGCCCGAAATATCATAAAAACCCAGTAAAATCAAGATTCATAGCAGGGGCATCAAGGTCATCGACAAAACAAATGGAGAAACTGCTCACGGACATACTGATGGCAATCAAAAACTACTGGACAAAATATACAAACAAAGTCGGAGAAAGCAGAGGTCTAAACCTAACGTGGAGCATCAAAAACTCAATGCAGGCTAAAAACCTGTTAAATAAAGTGGGAAAAAGAAACGGGAAAATGTTTACAGCAGATTTCAGCACACTCTTCACAGCCCTCGAACATGACCTCATAAAAGAAAAACTGAACAGCATAGTCGACATAGTCGCTAGAAAATTCAAACTGGTACACATTGAAGGGAAGTGCTATCTACATAATAACCTACAACTTAGTGGAACCAGCTGGACACTTGAACAAGTGAAAAGTCTAATATCGTTCCTTACGGACAATACATACATACAATTTGGAGGCATGGCCTTCAGACAAACAAAAGGGATAGCGATGGGAGCCAGTTGCAGCCCCATCATCGCAGATCTGGTACTTAGTAAATTAGAATACGATTACCTTTCCAACCCAAAAAACATCTCATTTGCCAAAAAACTACAGCATACATGCAGATACGTAGACGACATACTTCCAGTGAACACCGACACTCTAAAAGAAATTTACAAAAACATGTACCCAGCATCCCTCCCTCTGAATTTCGAAGATGACGAGAGAGGATGGGTCCACTTCCTCGACCTAGACATACACACCACAGAAACTAGGGTCAAGTTATATGACAAAAGACGCTCTTTCCCATTCAACGTGCTGTGCCTACCTTTTAAGGAAAGCAACCAGCCATCAAATTTAGGATCCGATGTACTGTTCTCCCAAATTCTCCGAACAATCAACTCAAGCAGAATCTGGGAGGACTTCGAGGAAGATGCAAAAATACTAATCGGCACCTTTTACAAAAGAGGTTTTTCGGGTCAAGATGTCAAAAACACCCTAAAAAACTGGTAAAATTTTACCCAAAAATCACAGACAAGCTGTTACATGGCAAAAACAAAAAATTAATCTCACTAATCCAGGATACACAATGATAGAAATCTGTAAAAAAAACCAGATAAAAAGCGGATAAATGGAGTAGATTCATCACAAATTAAAATACGACAAAAACTCAAACAGTCCGGACCAACTGATGAGCCAGCCGGACAACCCTAGTCTTGGATGATTGGCGAAACTAGGGGGGAGCTGATACGAGAGCTCTATAATATTCAAAAAATCCTCAACATGGGCCTGCACCACCTGCAGCATCCAATGACAGTGCCTATAAAATCAATAAAAAACCTTCACTAAAATACAAAAAATTACTGAAAAAACTATGCCAAAAATATAAAAAAACAACGATTTTTTCAGGTCCAGCTTCAGAAGAAGAAGAAAAATTGATTTTGTGACATTTTTTAGGAATTCATTTAATTGATCATAAATTCATAAACCCTTGCTGTAGCATTTTTTATTGGGCTGGCGCGAACGGAGCGTTAGCGGAGTGTCAGCGCCCAGCCCCTCTTTTCGACCTAGGTGTACGTTTTCGGGGTTATTGCTAGATCTTTATTTTGATAAGGCTCTAGCTCGTCACAGGGAGTTTCAATCTTTCTAATTCTTTTTGCATTGGAAAGAGCATCATCAAATTGACCAAAACTCGCGAGAAATCGCTGAAAAGTTGCAGAATTGTAGTAAATTTTGTAAAAAACCATTTGTCCGAACTCCGACTCCTCCTCCTCCTCCTCCTCCTTCTTCTTCTCCGCATCTATTCAATGGACGATAGTAGGTATTCATTTCTTCCCCCACTCACCCCCCCGGGTCCTTGGGCCTCATGTATTGACTTTTATTCATAAGTCTTCAGTTAAGCAGCTATGCATATTCATCCGTGGTGTAGTGGTCTACGCGATTAAACAGCTGGTTGAAGCTGGGAGGTTCGAATTCTTCTTAGGCAATCATTTTTATTTTGGAATCTTTAAGTTGAAAAAACAACTGGTACCATCGGCAGGTCAAAATTAGAGCTCTTTTCTCCCAATAATCGATTGCTCTAAGCATAAATCATGAAAATTTCACAAAAATATGTTAGTTTGCCAATAAATTTGAATTGTATTTTTGATTTTCGAATTTTTCTTTTTGTTATATTTTTTAAATAATTATGTTTTTTTATTTTTTTAAATTTTTTATCCATTAATATCTTAATATATTTTCGATTCTTTTATGTTCGTTATAATTTTTTAATGAGTTTATTTTTTTTATTTATTTCCCATATATTACAAAAAAATAAATTTTTATTTATACATTTTATACTATATTAAAAGTGGAAGAAATAACTGGTACCATCGGCAAGCCAAATGTTGGTCTCTTTTCTCCAAATTTTGTAATTGCCTCGAGCAAAAAGTCAAGGAAATACATCTACTACTTGTGGAATCTGCTGCGTCATCTGCATTTTGTTTTTGGGCGCGCATGGAAAGAGACACTGAACTGCGCGCCAAAAACAAAATGCAACTGTCCTAGCAGCAGATTCCACAAGTAGTAGATGTATTTCCTTGACTTTTTGCTCGAGGCAATTACAAAATTTGGAGAAAAGAGACCAACATTTGGCTTGCCGATGGTACCAGTTATTTTAATAAAACATGAGCCGCGCACTTATAGGCGATAACCTAAAATACCATTCGCTTCAAATCTCTGCAAAATAGATTACCACTTAAGCTTGCGTTTTCACGTGGAAACTGGACAGAGCTCCTGCTCCTGCTCAGACGTAGGCCAGAGCTGGCTGAAAGGTCAAATGGAATCTTGAAAGGTCCTTGTTGGAAATAACTGTCTCGTGATTGGCTTTGAGGAGATGGGCAGGGGATGCAACTTGAGGAGTTGGGCACTTTCAGCTGGACGCTTTTTGGGAGAGGGTAGCTGGAGGTTCTGGTGGTGACTGAGACCTCCAGCTGCCCTCTCCCAAGAAGCTTCCAGCAGAAAGTACCCAACTCCTCACAGGAATATCCCGCCCCCCTATAGGGGGGGTCAGAGCCAGGCTCCAGCCCCCCTCATAGGGGGGGTCAGAGCCAGGCTCCAGCCCCCCTCATGGGGGGGTCAGAGCCAGGCTCCAGCCCCCCTCATGGGGGGGTCAGAGCCAGGCTCCAGCCCCCCTCATAGGGGGGGTCAGAGCCAGGCTCCAGCCCCCCTATAGGGGGGGCCAGAGCCAGGCTCACATTATTGTGCATTGTGTATGCTGCTGTGTGAAAAAACGTTTTGACAAGAGAGAAGTATCTACAAACGCGTATAATTCCTCAACGAGAAGTAGATCTGCAGCATTTTATGAAAATTTGTCGGTGTTGAATATGAGAGAATTCGTGGCAATGGGGCAATTCTAGAGTTGAGCTGTTCCGCAACTTGGCTACAAGAGGGTGCTGTTGGTAGAGTAAAGGCAATTTGAGTGGGTGTAACCTGTTTAGATGGCTGAGGCTGGAATGGCGGCTGATGAAGTGGCTGGTGGAGCAGGAAGTGTGATTGCCTTCATGGAAGGAGTTGAGCTGTTCCGCAACTTGGCTACAAGAGGGTGCTGTTGGTAGAGTAAAGGCAATTTGAGTGGGTGTAACCTGTTTAGATGGCTGAGGCTGGAATGGCGGCTGATGAAGTGGCTGGTGGAGCAGGAAGTGTGATTGCCTTCATGGAAGGAGTTGAGCTGTTCCGCAACTTGGCTACAAGAGGGTGCTGTTGGTAGAGTAAAGGCAATTTGAGTGGGTGTAACCTGTTTAGATGGCTGAGGCTGGAATGGCGGCTGATGAAGTGGCTGGTGGAGCAGGAAGTGTGATTGCCTTCATGGAAGGAGTTGAGCTGTTCCGCAACTTGGCTACAAGAGGGTGCTGTTGGTAGAGTAAAGGCAATTTGAGTGGGTGTAACCTGTTTAGATGGCTGAGGCTGGAATGGCGGCTGATGAAGTGGCTGGTGGAGCAGGAAGTGTGATTGCCTTCATGGAAGGAGTTGAGCTGTTCCGCAACTTGGCTACAAGAGGGTGCTGTTGGTAGAGTAAAGGCAATTTGAGTGGGTGTAACCTGTTTAGATGGCTGAGGCTGGAATGGCGGCTGATGAAGTGGCTGGTGGAGCAGGAAGTGTGATTGCCTTCATGGAAGGAGTTGAGCTGTTCCGCAACTTGGCTACAAGAGGGTGCTGTTGGTAGAGTAAAGGCAATTTGAGTGGGTGTAACCTGTTTAGATGGCTGAGGCTGGAATGGCGGCTGATGAAGTGGCTGGTGGAGCAGGAAGTGTGATTGCCTTCATGGAAGGAGTCAACAAGAAACTGGCAGTTCCGAAAGAAATTGCCTTCTCGTGCATGGCAGAACATCTCGAGCGAGCAGGCAAAGTCATAGATGATCTGCTTTGGTGGGATGGGGAAGCGGGTGAGCAGAGTGCGGAAGAGGTGTGCTGGGCTCTCTCCACCAATTATGGATTGGTATCCATAGAGCAGTCCGTGGGTGCAGACATAAACAACAATGCCCGGCCCGCCCAGCTTCTCCTCCGCCTTCTACTTCTCTTTCCCCTCCTCCACCTCCTCCACCTCCAAAGAAGGCTGCCCTCGCTGGTGCCATCCTCTGCCCAGACTCAGCCCTTCCACCTCATCACCCCAACTATGAGGCAATATCTCTTGCACAGTAATATCAGCTGAGCAAGTAACAGCTTCTGCAGGTGAGCGACGAGATGATGGAGAAGCTGCTGGTGCTGGGACGGGAGCAGGGGGTTGGCTGGGAGGGCTTGGCCAGCGTCAGCCTTCTGCGCCACCGAGCTGAGGCTCCAGAGCCAGACCCTCTCTCTACTGCCATCCTCATCCCCAGCGGGAAGAAACCTGCCGCCTTCATACACTTCCTTGACTCTCCTCTCCATTGGTGTGCCTCAGCTGCGCTACCTGGCCACCCAGTCAAGGTCTTCGACAGTCTGAACACTAGGTTTTCATCCTTCCATTTCTATTCGTCCCTAGCAAATAATTGTCAACTCTATATTGCAGCTTGTCTGTGAAGCTGCGCAAAGAGCTTGCATTCATCTATCAGCACTGGAGCAAGAAGGAGGACGCCGGTGTGGAGGTGGAGCTGTACCAGCCGTTGAAGCAGAAGGGAGCGACGGCATGCGGCTTCTTTGCCATGGCTTTTCTCACCGACATCCTCCTGGGCCAGAGTCCGGACCACCGCGTCTACCCCAGCCAAGCCCAGCTCCAATCCAAAGTCCTAGCTATTCTCCACTCCTGGCGTTTACAGGTCATTTGAAACCTCTCAATTTCAAGCAGGCATAAAGAAGGGAAATTGTAGACGGTGTCCATGGGGGACTTGGCCCATCCTCTGCAGCCTCGCTGGAGCAGTCGAGTGGTGGAGGCCTGCTGCGGTCGGCTGAAGCCCCAGTCCGAGCTACAGTGCGACAGCTGCAGCCAATGGATCCATGCTTCTAGTCAATGCAGCCTCCTCCCTCAACGTGATATCAAGATTGCGACTACTTCTTCAGTCCCCTTTTTCTGCTCCCAGTGCCGACAGTGATTTTCACATTCATCAGTCTTTTCACATTTTTTCCTATCTCTTTACCACTCCTGATATCGACAGCAAATTGTCACATTGTTTTGCCCAAAACATCATACACAATGCACCATAATATGAGCCTGGCTCTGACCCCCCCTATAGGGGGGCTGGAGCCTGGCTCTGGCCCCCCCTATAAGGGAGCGGGATATGCCTCACTCCTCAAGTTGCATCCCCTGCCCAGCTCAAAATATTTCACGACTCATAATTTTAAGGTGTTTGAAATGAGAGTTAAATGGGCTAAGAAGAATTTGAGGTTTAGGTTAACATCGATGAAAGCGTTGTAAGGCTAAGTGTTCTCGTACTAAGCTACACATTCCCCTCTATCCCCTCTTCTCTGCAATGAATGTTCTGTTCCGCTCAACTTGTTCAGGTTTTTAGCTTTGTAAAGAACTGCACAAAACCGTTGTTAAAAAAAGCACAAAACTCTTGCAAAACCGTCCTTCTCTGCTTTTTCTCCTGGGTATTTATTTTCCTCGGATCTATGCATTTTCAAAACCCTCTGTTGCTGAGATTAGCGAAGCAAAGCAAATTGCTCCGTGCAAGGCAAAGGCAGAAAGGGCTGAGCAGCAAACAATACCCCAACGAGCAGAGCGTAGGGCTGGTGTGCCGGTAATGGAAAGGATGGGGGTGCATGGGTGCAGTGAACTGGTTCCCCCCGCCATGAACTCTGGCTAGATGCAGATTGGGCGGGGGCGGTTGGGGGGCCAGATTAGGGCCTTTTGCCCCATGCTTGTTAGAACAGAGCTCCCCGCATAGGAGGTGCTGTTTGGAAAGCATGGGCTGGAACGCCGCTTTTTTGGCCTTTTTCATGGCTGCTGCCGCGTTGGCTCAGCCAGACGACGACTTTGCAGTGGCCATTATCGAAGGTTTCAGTCCAGAAATGATCTCTCTTCTATATACTCATCTATTCTCGTCCAATTCTCGATTGAAGTGGAGGATGTGAAAGGGCAACAGCTCCTTGCAGATGAGGATGGGGGTCAGGAAGAAACGCCAGCACCTCGGCACACCATCAGCAGCCCAAGGCCGTCGCCTAGATCACCGCCTAGTCCCAGCACCCGGCCAACCACCAAAGCACCCACTTCAACCACTCGACACGCCCCAGAGCCAGTAGACCTGAAACCGCCCGTGATTCCCTCAACGGGGACTGAGGTATGTGGGCAGAGTGGGCCAGGACACAGCCCCATGCACCCGTCACACCCTATCTGGCCTCATTTCGCGCGCACCCATTCAGGTTGACAGCGGACTCGTCACCGTCAAAGAGGCACTGACCAACATCCCACAGCATGCCAAACACTTTCGCATCAACTCCACCCGCACTTCATACGTTGAGGTTCGTTTTTTGGCTTCAGTCTCAATTGCAGTTCTACGCTACGCTCTTGCACACTACACTGGCACTGGCTGCAAAAACAAATGCTTAAAAATTTCCGTTGAAAATACACCAAAGCAATGGCACTGAGCCTAAACGATAAAAGGGCTGTCATCCTTTGAATGGAGAGCAGTAGCAGGTTGACACGGGGAAGGAGCCAAGCATGAATGTGCATGTGGACAACCACGTTGACATGGAGAGCAGTTTTCCCGACGGTGCCCCCAGCACTGACGAAGTTATCAACGACAACATCCAGTTACACATGCGCCCAGCCCACTTATCCTTTCCCCCGAGCCGAAGTTATTCCAGCATCCTGGAGCTCCTGAACGCAAGCGAGGCCAATTCGACGATGCCCAAAAGCACTTCTGCTTCTTCCATCCTCTCAATCCTCCCACTGTCCATCTTTTCGCCATTCCTTTGCTTTTGGTTGCGTTGAGTCGTAGGCTTCCACATAGTCCGACCTCAATGCTGCCTTCCTTCTTGGCAGGGGCAGTTTTTGGGCATTGGGTGATTCAACGATTCAGGAACTGGAGTGTTCTTTTGCGTTTAGGCCTATCGGTTCTTTGAAAAAACAATAAAAAGCCAAAATGAGCCGAAAAGCAATTGCCTCAAGCCTTGCTAAGATAGGAGCTCCTGCGGCCATCCAAAGGCTGCACGTAGGTTGGGTTCGCCTTTCTGCCGCGCTTTCTCCCTGCAAATAGGCGATGGAAGAGGAGCTCCAGAGCAACCACTGCCAAGCCCACGCCTCCTGCCCCCGCCATCATAATGAACATGCCTGCAATCACATCGTTGCCGAGACTACCCACGATCTATCAAGAAGCAACCGAGCAAATCGAAGACTCGCATTTTTCCATCATCTAAGTTCAGCTGTGTATCCTGGGAGCACTGACCCAGCTCCACAAACCTTCAGCGCCCTTTCTATCCCAAATTGACAACACCAGAAGAGGAGGCCGACCATTTCTGCTCCAGTTTCGCCATCACGCCCATCTCCAGCAGCTGCTGGATGAAAATGTTCACGCTT
>JASANA010002742.1:0-15164 GCA_030248095.1 Ptycholaimellus sp. GST1_10
AAGAGGAGGCAAATGGACCTGGTGACACTGGATGCGTCGCTCGGAGAGCTGGGCCTCCCCCAGGGCCTCCCACTTCTCGTGCCACCAGGGGGTGTTGCCGCCCTTCTCGCAAAGGCCGCGGTAGTAGCCGTCGAAGCCGGGCATGGGGTTCAGGGTGTGCCGCACCACCACCATGTTCTCGAACCTGGACAGCCCTGAGGGTGAGGGAGCAGAAGGAGAGGGCTGAGTAGGAGAGGGAGGGTAGAGGAGAGGAGGGGGCACCGCTTGGCGTTGGAGATGTTGAGGTAGTTGCCGAACCCGCCCGGTCCGATGATGGGCCGGAGGAGGGCACCGTCCATGGCACTAAGGCCGTCCATGATCGTAGCCGTGATCCCGTCCGAGACCACGAAGGCCAACAGGGAGGCCCCCGGCACTGCCACCAGATTGCTCACCGCCTTTATAAGCCCAGCCCATTTGAGGATGGTTGTCGGGGGAGGAGTAGAAGAGAACCTTGATGACATCCTCCTGCTCAGGCACTGCGGGGATGAGCTCGTAGCGGACGTTGAGGATGCCCTTCTCGGTGAGCTCGCGGGAGATGACGTCCTTGCCGCGTCTTCCGTAGTCCGAATCCTCGACGACCACGCCCAGTGCGGAGGGGGCCATGGTGTTGATCTGACGGGCCATGGCCGCGTAGAGCTTGGAGTCGCAGGGGGTGGATCTGAAGAGGAAGGGCAGCTTGTCCTTGGCCTCCAGGGTGGTGGAGGCGGCCCGGTAGGAGATGGCGGGGATGTTGAAGTGCATCGCGAAGTCCCGGTACTCCTGGATCTGCTGCGGGGTGTCCAGACCCACGATGCCGATGGTGGTGGCGGTGCGGGAGGAGGGACGGAACTGGATCTTGGACAGGGGGCATTCGGCCTCCTCCGCCATCGGCAGCATGAGGTTGGTGAGGATCTTGGCCATGCCCGGACAGGTGTCCATGATCTGCAGCCCGATGCTCACGCCGGTCCCATTGAGGATCTCCTCGTTCGCTCGCTTGGCCGCAAACACCGCCACCTGGCAACCCACCAACTCTCACCACCTAGAATGGGGGAGTGTATGGCTGCCGTGGGTGATTTATTCCTACCCCAGAATACAATCAACTGTAACTCCAGACCAGCTCAATATTAGCTCTGGAGTTATAGTTGATTGTATTCTGGGGTAGGAATAAATCACCCGCCCCCATGGTAGATTTATTCCTACCCCAGAATGCAATCAACTATAGCTCCAGACCAGATCAATGTTAGCTCTGGAGCTATAGTTGATTGTATTCTGGGGTAGGAATAAATCACCTCCATGGTAGTAGAGGTAGTGCAAAACCTCGGCAAGGTCCAGTCCCTCTTCGCAGACAGCCTCGCAGTGGCCGCTCTCCGGATTGAGGTGTCTGAGGGGGGCCAGGAAGGCAATCTTGAGGTCGCCCGTGGTCAGCCCCTTGGAGGCCGGCTGGGGCAGGCCGAAGGGCAGCAGGCCGTCCTTCGTGGGCACCCCAGAGACGCCCATCGCCAGCAGCACCAGCAGACACTTCATCCTTCCCAGACCCAAACTGACCCTCCCTCCCCGCCTCAGCGGCCGGCTTTATAGCAAGTATGCTGAGGGGAGGGGGGCGCTCTTCAGCCACGGTCACCTACACACTCCATTTAGACGACACCTAGAGGCGCCGGCCCCTCAGGCTCCGTTTCCTACTTCGACCTTCTCCCCCCCCCCTCTACCCTCCCAGGCATCGTCATCTCAAGAGCTGGCGGTGTCTTGTAGGCCTGGAGGGGGGCGTGGGGCAAATGTTTGACCAGGCTGTGTCCTCTCTGCCTCTTCTCCTGGGGGGCTTCCCGCTCGCTTTGAGCTGGAAGACGCGGATGAGCTGCGTGGGAGGCAAGAGTAGCCCCCAGCCCCACTTCATTCCCATTAACATCTCCGGGGGCCGCCAGGCGTTTTTAGGCCTCGCAGCCCCGAAGAGGGGGGCTCGTCTTTTCTGCTCCCAAGTGTGTCCCGTTCCGGTGGCGGCCCCTGTTTACGTAGCATGGGAGCTAAGGCGGGTGTGTAGCTGCGCTGAAGCCGGAAGCCTCTCCATGGCGTCGCCTGGGGGCGCTTTTGTTTGTGGCGAGGGCGCTGATGAAGTGGGTGGGGGTAAAGGGGTGGAGGTGCAAAGGATGGAGGGGAAAAGGAAGGGAGGGACGGAGGGGGGAGGTGTTTGTGAAGGGCGCATCTTTCCGCCACTTGAGGACGGGGCGCTGACGCTTCTTGCGGCCCACTTCAAACGAAGCCTGGCTCAGTCTTTCCGCATTTGCGGACACTGATCTTTCTTCTGCCCCTTCCTCCAAGGGCAGATATACAAGCCGGAGAGTGTATTGGCTCTTTTTCGGATAATTAAATAGATGCTTTTATCGCTATTACAGTCTGCTTCTCTATGTCGTGTACCGCACCAATTTTTCCATTTGTTTGGTCAAGCTATGGACAGGGACACAAGTTAAAGCGCATAGATAGTCCGCAGATTAAAAAGAGCTTTTCTGAGAAAGTCAAATGTCTGAGAAAGAACGGTAGACGAAAATTTTGACCTCCTTTTTTATATTATTCATTAAAACTCAACTACTGGTAGAGTATGATATGACATAACTATTGATGAAGAGATGAATATTACCTGAACGATTGGACGAATATTGGGCTGGCGCGAGGGAGCAAAGCGAACCGTCAGCGCCCAGCCCCTCTTTTTGACCCAGGTTTAGGTTTTTAGCGTTATGGCAAGAAATGTTAGAAATTGCTTCGCAGAAATGTCCAATCTTTCTGATTATTTGGCATTGGAACCATGTTGATCAGGGCGCAAGTCCCCTCTCGCCAAGGTCATGCCCATGGCTGGCCGGGGATGCGGCAGAGACTAGCTCCTTTACCTGCCATTATTCTACAACTGAAAGGGCGAACAGAGTAGGCATGGCAGGTGCAGTTGACGCAGTGCTTCAAGGGCAAGAAAGGCCAGAAGTTGCAGGCGGTGCAGTGCTCTCAGGTCTTCCTTCTGAACTGGAGGCCTGGCTGGATTGGAGACTCCCCCATTCGCAGCTGTTGCAGGCGCCCCTTCTCTCTCCCGCTAGTGAATTGTCTCAAATCAGCGGATGAAGCGATAAGATCTGTGTACACCGCACACTAAGATGCCAATCTTTGAGATGGCTTGGTGGCCAATGCGCGGCTAATCGAAAAACTAAACATCATTATTGTTCGAAATTTGGTCGATAAATTTTCTGTACACTGCCACGCACCACTATTGGACCTGCGTAAGTTGCAGATACAGACTCACAGGAATCCAATGACGTGACAGTGCACAATAATGTTTCAACGGAGTTTTATTTCTTTACTTGATTACAGTTACCGCCTTCAATGTCTCCTTGCAAAGCTCACAATCTGTTGGTCACAGATTAGCGGGTTGCAGTATACTTCACCAGATCCAGCAATGGTCTTGCGTAAACTTAATTGTTAAACTTAATTTCATGAAACGAGTCGCAAATTTAATTTCATTACCTTATGACACAAGCTGTAAACCAAATCAATTTCCTTGAAACCCAAGTTATTTTGAGAGCAAGCATTAAAAAAGCAAAAAAAAACCTTAAAAGAAAACACTTAATCGGACATTCACAATTTCAGTAATACCTTTTCACATGAAGTGAAGTTTCTGTCACGGTTCTGGACCATGTTTAAAAACTTAAAATCTAATCCTCTATGGACTTAGAGGTTGACGTTTATTTGACCAAAACTTTACAATCTACTGACCCCATTAATCATATTTTGAAACTTAGATCACTAAGCGCGTCTTGTTTTTGTTTGTTTTCGGTTTCATCTTTCACATGGTATCCTTCATTGGGCTTGCGCGAACGGAGCTTTAGCAAAGTGTCAGCGCCAAGCCCCTCTTTTCGACCCAGGTGTATGTTTTGAGGGTTATTGCTAGATCTTAAATTTGATAAGGCGATTGCTCGTCAAAGAAGGCTCCAATCGCTCTAATTTTTTCACCATTGGAAAGAGCAACATCGAATTGACTATAGTTTATCTTTTGAGTTTTTCGTAAAACGTTTGATTTTAGGGTGAAAAATGCAAAAAACCATTTGTCCGAACTCCTTCTTCTTCTTCTCCTTCTCCTTCTCCGCATCTATTCAATGGACGATAGTAGGTATTCATTTTTCCCCCACTCACCCCCTCCCGGGTCCTTGGGCCTCATGTATTGATTTTTATTCATAAGTCTTCAGTTACACATGGATCCATATGCACCAGTGGTGTAGTGGTCTAAGCGATTGAACAGCTGTGTGCATCTGGGAGGTTCGAATCCATCTTAGGCAATCAATTTTATTTTGGAAATTTTAAGTTGGGAAAACAAGTGGTACCATTGGCAGGTCAAAATTAGAGCTCTTACTCCCAAAAATCGATTGCCCTAAGTATAAATCATGAAAATTTTTACAAAAATATCTGGTACCATCGGCAGGCCAAATGTAGTTCTCTTTTCTCCAAAAGTTGCAACTGCCTCGAGTAAAAAGTCAAGGAAATACAATTTTTACTACTGGAATCTGCTGCTTGGACAGTTGCATTTTGTTTTTGGCGCGCAGTTCAGTGTCTCTTTCCATGCGCGCCAAAACCAAAATGCAGATGACGCAGCAGATTCCAGTAGTAAAAATTGTATTTCCTTGACTTTTTACTCGAGGCAGTTGCAACTTTTGGAGAAAAGAGAACTACATTTGGCCTGCCGATGGTACCAGATATTTCTTCCACTTTTAATATAGTATAAAATGTATTAGTACAAATTTTATAGATCAATAAATAAATTTTATTAGTTAATAAATCACAAATAAAAAATAAAAAAATATAACGAAATCAAAAGTTTCAAACATAAAAAATAAAAATTTCAAAAATAAAAATTATTGGCAAACTAATAAATTTTTGATAAATTTTCTTGGTTCATGCTTAGCGCGATTTTTGGCCTGCCGATTGTACCAGTTATCTTCTCAGCTTTAAAGGCACAAAATTCAGAAAAATAACTGAGCTGGATTCGAACCTGCCAGTTTCATTTAGCTGACCAATTGCTTATACCACTACACCACTGGTGCATATGGCTCCATGGTGTGACTAAAGAGCTATGATTAAAGAAATATATGAGGCCAAGGGCGCCGGGGAGGGGGGGGGGGGGGGGAAATGAATACCTACTATCGTCCATTGAATAGATGCGGAGAAGAAGAAGGAGAAGAAGAAGGAGAAGAAGGAGTTCGGACATATGGTTTTTTGCGTTTTTCACCATAAAATCAAACGTTTTGTGCAAAACTCAAAAGATAAACTGTAGTCAATTCGATGTTGCTCGTTCCACTGGTGAAAGAATTAGAGCAATTGGAGCATTCTGTGACGAGCAGCAGCCTTATCAAAATTAAGATCTAGCAATAACCCTCAAAACATACACCTGGGTCGAAAAGAGGGGCTGGGCGCTGACACTTCGCTAACGCTCGCTCGCGCCAGCCCAATATGTGTTTGCCAAAAAAATTTGAATTGTATTTTTGATTTTCGAATCTTTTCTTTTTGTTATATATTTTGAATAAGTTTTTTTATTTATTATTTATTTTTTATCCAATAATATCTTAGTATATTTTCGATTCTTTTATGTTTGTTATATTTTTTAATGAGTTTATTTTTATTTAATTATTTTTTATATATTTAAAAAAAAATTTATTTATACATTTTATACTATATTAAAAGTGGAAGAAATAACTGGTACCATCGGCAAGCCAAATGTGGGTCTCTTTTCTCCAAATTTTGTAATGGCCTCGAGCAAAAAGTCAAGGAAATACATCTACTACTAGTGGAATCTGCTGCATCATCTGTATTTTGTTTTTGGCGTGCATGGAAAGAGACACTGAACTGCGCGCTAAAAAACAAAATGCAACTGTCCAAGCAGCAGATTCCACTAGTAGTAGATGTATTTCGAGTGGACAGCTGGAGTGCTAGTGGTGTAAGCGATTGGACAGCTGGATGGAACTGGTAGGCTCGATTCCTTCCCAGGCCTTAAGTTTTATTTTTGTTTATTTTAAGTTGAGAAAACAATTGGTACCTTCGGCAGGCCAAAATACAATGCTCTTTCTCCCAAAAATATATTGCCCTTCAATCTCATTATTATTAATTGATTACTTTTAATAAATAATAAATTTTATTTAATAATTAATTAATTTTTGAATCAAAAAATCAAAACCGGGTTTGATTTTTTTCCCTTATTATTCAGCTGCAAAAAACCTGAAAATTGCTTTCCAAGAGGGGAGGAACAGAGGTCATAAACGCGCCTACACATGCATGGTGGCATCCACGGAGGCCAGTGTGCAGAAAGGGGAAATATACAGGGCACCCGTGCCAACATTCTTGTCTTTCCGGGGAGGGTGTTTCGCTTGCTGAGCTTTGTCTGAGGCAGGAGCGGTAGCAGTTGTGGATGAGCGTTAGATCGGCTATTATGCGCCGGCGATGGAGTGAGTCAAGGCCAAGAAATTTTAGTCGTGCGGAGTAGCCTCCAGCTGGCGCAGGCAGGCGGCAACGTCTCATGATAAACTTAGTGAAATTACGTTGCACTCGCTCAATTGAATTTGAGTCTTTTTTCCTTGCTGGCGACCAGACTGGAGAGGCATATTCAAGCTGAGGGCGAACATACACTGTGAAGGCGCGGGTTAGGAGTTTAGGGGTCACTGCATGCAGGCACTTCTTGACAAGGTGAGCTGTGAATTTAGCTTTGTTGATTATGCCAGTAATGTGCGCTGCGTAGGAGAGCCTTGGTTGCATTCGCACACCTAGGTCGAGTATGCCTTCGGGAGGAGCGCTGGAAATGATGTGGTTTGAGACAGATAGCTGGGAGGAGTCCCTGGCCCTATGCGATAGGCAGTGCATTTATGCGGCGCAATGGAGAGCTGCCAGTCATTGGACCAGTGGCTATTGGCTAAGTACGCTGAGTGCGGCATTGAGGGAGGAGGGCTGAGAGGATGCTAGGCGCAGGTCATCAGCATAGGTCCAGTAGGAGAGCTCAGGAATGTGCGAGAGGCGCCAGGTGAGAGGGAGGAGGAAGAGGTTGAAGAGAACTGGAGAGGAGCTGCCCCCCAGCACTATGGCGGAGGACACCGCATGGTGGGAGGATCTACAGCTGCCCACCCAAGCCTGCATGCTGTGGCCACAGATAAACTCTCGCACCAGAACCACCACTGCCTCTCCCATTCCAACTGCCTTACAGATCTGTACGAGCTTTTCGTGAGAGACGGTATCAAAAGACTTTGCGATGTCCACGTTTATGACATCAACAGCTAGCTTTCTTGCCAACTGAAGTGTCACAAATCACTGGAAGGATAGGTGGCTAGTGGTGGTTGATCGCTGGCCCCGGAAGCCATGCATGGAGGGCGGGAAAAGGCTTGAGGCCTCCAAATGTTGGCTCAGTTGCTTTGCCAGTATTCGGTCAAAAATTTTTAGTAGGCCAGGTATGAGGGCAATAGGGCGGTATGAGGTGCATTCGGAGGCCTCGCCCTTGCGTTTGTACACTGGGCAAACTACTGATTCCTTCCACTGGGCTGGGAGATAAAGAGGGATAAATAGGATATGGGAGGGGCGAGGGGCACAGGGGGTAATCTTGGCATGCCTTACCTGGGGAAAGACGATTGGGGAAAGGAATAGGTGAGGCCGCGGTGTGCTAAATGGCGTCAATTGTCACGTAGATTTAACACTCTCGTCGATTAGGATTTTCCGAGTGTTCGCGGTGCAATCGTGTGACGCTCTCTAGGATGTGTTCCTTGTCTCCTATCCCTCCCACTCTAGCCCCACAGTGACCCTACACTGCCCCTGCCGTCGGCGTACACCCTCCAGCAGCCCATCATCGATGACCTCCAGCCCTCTGCATCACCCCCAGCCATATTTCGCCCAGAGAAATATGTCCGCCGATACTCTTCTGCAGCCGACAGGAGACGAAATAGACACTGCGCCACACCAGGAGGAGGAGGGAGAGGAAGGCAAAGGCAGTTCCGAGTCAGGGAGGCAGCGATCACACCCCTCCAGTGAGCCCGTGGCCTCGGAGAACCAAGAACACTCCAGACCCATACAAGGAGGCCACGACTTCCTTGACTTCCTCAGGGGAGGCAAGGACCAAACAGAAGGACGCCGAAGATCTCCTCGACGCGACCAACAATCTCCCAGCAACCACCGACTGTCACCAAACCGCGGCACCAGGTCCCCTACGCCAACGAAAGCAGAACAGGAGCTACGGGCAAGGGTGAAGACGCTGGAGAAGACCTGTGAGGAGCTCCAGAGGCAGTTGGCCAGTGCTGAAGCTGGGAAGGAGAAATCCGTCCAAGCCCTAGGCGACAGCTACGTGATCAGCCAGAATCAGGCCAACCAGATCTGCGCTGCCTTCGAGAGTCTCCGAAGGCTGCGCCGGATAAGCCCTGCACTACAATACACTTACAAGCAAGTCCAGTCACTGGCAGCCATTGTCAATGGACTGCCAGATGTGGACCGACTGCTGGAGACCCCGGGGAGGTCAGATTGATCATGGCGTCCAGAGCATCGAGGAACACCATCCTCATCAGCTCACTCACAGGGAGGGGTGACACGCGGCCACGCAAGACACCTGGCCAGAGACGCCACGCGCGGAGCATCACACACCAGTAAAGGAGTTCAGGGAAGTCACCCTGAGCAACTATGATCATGTCTTTTTGCGTCCATTACGTCTCCAAGAATCTAATGCTTCTACCCATTGATCATACTGCCCTATCATTCCCCTTGTGATGTCATCATTCGCCGAGAAGCAATGGGGAGAAAGGAGAAATGCAACTCAATCAGCACCACCAGACAACATGCAAGTGGGAGGGATAGGAGACAAGGAAAACGTCCTAGAGAGCGTCACACGATTGCACCGCGAACTCTCGGAAAATCCTAATCGACGAGAGTGTTAAATCTATGTGACAATTGACACCATTTAGCACACCACGGCCTCACCTATTCATTTCCCCAATCAGACTTATCCGTGCAGCATTCACCTCTTGTCTAAACAAGCTAAGGCTAAAGGGCCTATTGTAGCCAAAACTCCATGACCATGCCCCCCATGGTGGCCCGCCCAGGAACGGCAGCGCAGTACCCCACGAGAGACCCACGCACGACCAGGGCCAAGTCCCTTCAACTTCACCCATCCAACGTGGTCGCCATTGCCACTCCGGCCAGCCTTGTCTTCCTTAACCCCGCCTACGCGGAGGACCGGGAAGCCCAACGAAGGCAGGATACCACTCTGTCTGATGCCTCACAGAACCTAACCCATCCTCGCATTCATGCAAGGAGGATGGGAACAGCGGAACACCCCCAGAGCGGAACACCCGAATCCCCATGGCCACCGGCAGAGCTGGAGAAAACACTGGCGAGACCCCCAACTTCTCGCTCACATTCCACTCCACCCAGAGGTAAACAATGGCAGCAAATGAAGAAAGTTGGACAACAACTCCATGTGCTAATAGGTCCAGGATGCCCAGAACAACGGAACACATCAGACCAGCCAAACCAGACACCGGGGAGAGAAAGAGGAACGGTAGAAGTGAATGTCTATCACCCAGCACAGGAGGAATCACCTCCCAGGGACCAACATCCCTGAGGACAAGCATACCACACCATTTTGA
Organism: Ptycholaimellus sp. GST1_10; assembly: GCA_030248095.1. Lineage (NCBI taxonomy): Eukaryota > Metazoa > Nematoda > Chromadorea > Chromadorida > Chromadoridae > Ptycholaimellus > Ptycholaimellus sp. GST1_10. The sequence goes on from JASANA010002742.1 coordinate 9,651, forward strand.
CGACGACCCCATGGCAGTAGCTGCCTGGGTACAGATGACCCATCCTCCCCCACCATCGTTCCTTCCACCAGCTCCCCCAGGACTCCCAGCAGAGGATGCGTGAGAAAGAGAGCAGCTACATCCTCCTCCGGAAGCAGACCCACTTCCCCCACCACAGAGACCAGCGCAACCACTGCCCACCCAACCTCCGATGGCCTCCCCAGCACGACCATCAATGTTAGAGGTGGGGTCCAGGAACGGGACATGGAATCCAACACTACCCAGGGCCAGGGACAGGGACGGCCCAGTACCCTCCAACACAACCGACACACTTCCAACTGAGACAAGCTCCACACGGAGGACATCATGGAGGAGGAGAGATGGGTGGCTTCACCGGACCTCTTCCCCATTACTACATCCCACCGCAACCGGCGCTGCGAGATGGATCACCACAGCAAGCTCCGGAAGAGATCAGAGTAGCATACAAGCTCCCCCCTCACCCCCCTCCACCCCCACCACAACCACAACCGCAACAGTACTACGCTCCCCAGCTGCCTCCATGGCAACCCATGCAAGCTCAGTCCGGCCACTGGGGTTTGAACCCAGCGATGCAAGGAGTGGAAACAGCATCGTTGCAATACTGCCAGCAAGTCCTCCACCACCTGCTCCTCCAACAGGTGCGAGAACAACTGAGACTTCCACCGATAACACTTCCACTGATAGAGTATCCTCGATTCAAGGGAGACCCTCTGGATTTCCCCACCTGGAAGTCCTCCTTCCTCAATCTCATCCACCGTCTGACCAATGACCCCCACCAGCGAGTTCAAATTCTAGGGCAGTGCCTGGAAGGAGAACCACTTAAGAAGGTGCAGAGGTATCTAGCAGACCCAGGCAACTTTGACATCATCCTCACCTTGTTGACTCGAGATTACGAAAACCCCACTCTCCTCATCCAACGAGCTAAGAGGGACATCGAACAACTGCCCTCAGTGTCAGACCACAACCTGGACAGCTTCATCGATCAGCTTAGGTCCAGCTTCTACTTCCTCCGCGTCCAGTGCCAGCTGCCAGAGGAGAAGCTGCTTCACCTGACGCAAACGGTGATGAGCAAGCTACCCTCCAGCATATACAACCGCTGCATCCACAAGCTCCACTCCATCAATCTACATGACATCAGCATCAACCACCTCATCCCCCTGCTCGAGGAAGAAGCCTGATTACTGCAATCCAGAAAGGTGATGTGGGCAGGATTAGTTGAAAACTGACCCACCTCACGAGAACACTCATGCTCGACCAAGCCCCACTCCAACGTCCTGTCCGCCAGCGTAGAAAAGGAAATGGCCACACTCGTGACCCCAACACCATCGCCATACAGAGACCAGGCCTGAGCCTTCTGTTCCAGGGACCACAAACCGATCAATTGTCATCGTTTCACCACTGCCAAACAAAGGAAAGATAAAGCGGCTAAATTCTGGTGCTGCTACAAGTGCCTCATGGAAGGTCACGATGCGAGCAGCTGCAGATCACAGTACATCTGTCAGTTCTGCTGCCAGCCGCACCATCATTCCGCCATCTGCTATGACGCATTCCCGGACAAACATCGAGAATGTTCCCTTTCCCGCCGCCGGCAGGAAGACAGTACCCAACGGAACACTAGTAGGAGCCCACACAATAGGCAGTCATGCAGCCCAGCTTGCTACATGCCAACCCACGACCGCAGTGGAGAACAGGAACCTGGGAACAGAGCGGGATGCCTGAGTCGCTCACCGGTGGCTTGCAACACCTCACGAGCAGGAACCTTGTCTCCCAATCGCAGACCAGAGATGAGAAGGTCAAGGGGCAACAGCAGAAGCGCAAGTTGAGCAAACGATCAGTCCAGACCGAATAGCAAAGGAGACGAGAGGAGGAACCGATCCTCCACCTCCCCTCCACTTCGACGACAGCCATCGACACCACTTCCCAGATCAAGGTCCAGAGAGGGAGGCTCCCGCAGAGAAGGATCGACCAGGAAAAGGAGTGAAGAAAGAAAGATGGCCAGCATGATGGCATCAGGAGTAGGACACCCCGACCCAGGACCCATCATGCTCACCTTTCCAGCACAACTCCACTCTGAGAACTGGGAAGTGGCAGCGGACGTAGCTTGCATCCTGGACTCCGGTTCTCAGATGACAGCTGTGTCCAACCACATAGTGGAGCTACTAGGACTAGAGACACTGGACGAACAGGAGATCAACACTGGAGTCTTCAGACACAAGGAGTGGCATCAGATATGGATGAAAAAGGTGAATCTGAACGTCTGCGCGCCCAGCGGCTTCGAGTTCAGTCTGGAGGCCTGGGTTCCGAAAGGAGAGGTCTGCCCGCCACTCACCCTCGAGGCTCCCTTCGCAGAGGAGGAGTGGGATCGGATCCAAAACAAACATCCAGAGCTACTGAACATGCCGCCACACAACGAAGAAGACTTGATGGAAGTGGACATACTCTTCAGGCAAGACGTGAACGCATTCATCCTAGCCAATGCCGCACCCTGGAGCAGTCAACTCCGACCAGGACTCGCCATCTTCCCCAGCCCCCTGGGAAGCTTCCTCGTAGGGAACGTAAAATCACCGTTCCAAGCCAAACAAAGCGCCTGTCCAAAACCAGTTGTCTTGACCAATGGGATGGGATAACCGGGAAGTGAGAGCGTGGACAGCATCGTCAAGAAGGTTACGTGTACTATTAGGGGTCTTTTGGCAGTCCATGTATGGTCCATGATTCAAAGGAAAAGCAGGAATGGCTAAATTATGAGTTTTGGCCCATGGAACCTAAATGCTTGAGTATTTCTTAGCCCATTCGTCCGCCTTCTAAGCGCATGCAAAGCCCCATGTCCCAGTCCTTTATCAATCTCTGTCATGCTACTTCCCTTTAGATACCCAGAATTCCAGATATTGCCTAGTTTCTACAACGTCGCCCATATTTGATAAAGAATTATGATTGTGCAGAAATTTCGGCGTGCTTTGAGAAACTCTCGCCAAAGGAAGAAAGGAGGAGGAAAAGCAGGTCTCTGCTTCAACTGATGATCCCTCTGACGTCCCTGGTTTTTCAATGAAATTATCTGACTTTTGGGAGGTACATCCGTCAAAGTAATATCTTAAAGCTGGCAAAAGGAATTTTTGAAATATTTATTTTTTCTTGATTAATAGTCAAAAACCCAAAATCTTGATGTTTCAAATATTTGAACATGCATAACACCATGGTTTTTCAATGAAATCAATTGAGTTTTGGCATATACGTCTGTCATTTTGATATCTTGAAGCTGGTATACGGAATTTTGGAAATATTTATTATTTCTTGATTTATAGTAAATGACCTTACATTTTGATGTTTCAAAAATTTAAAGATGCATAAATTCATGGTTTTTCATTGAAATATTCTGAATTGTGGGTGGTATCTTGAATCCATCTGGGTGGTATCTTGAAGTAAGGCCACGCATCTCTTGGCAACAGCCGAGAATACCTTGTTTGCTGCTGCTGTTTCATTCTCTTTTTGACCACAACTGTTCCCTTCCCTGTTTAATTGTTCCCTTGGTCTTGTTTACTGTTCTGTTCTCTAAATGAAATGAAAAATAATTTTCTGCTCTGACCAAGAGTTGATTATGATAAAGCAAAGCATTTAAAGCAATCAAAAATGCTTAACACCATATATATATACTTGTGTTGCACTAAATGCAGCATACTTTTACAGTAGTACTTTATATATTCTACGTTCAAGAGAACAACACTTGATTTTTTGACCTAAGTTCTATTTTCTAATTCACTTTTTGGCATTTTTGACCGCGGAGCGGCCCGAAGGGCCCCTCCGCGGTCTATAGAGGTTACTCAACTTTTGTCCTCATATATATATATTTATAATACGGGTGATGACATTTTTGGAGGGTACTTTGCGCAGTCTGGATTCTTAACATATTCTGGCATATGATAGCATTTTGTATAGATCTCAGCGAGTTCAACAAAATATCACCGCTCGTCCTCGCAGTTTTTCCTTAGTAACGAATTATGATTGAAAACGTGAGGATTTTTGCCATTTTTTGCCTTTTTTCAACTTTACTTCTTTGTAGATCATTCAATTTTCAACTTTTTCTGGCGGACTTTTTTTTTAAATTCAAGGCAAAACAGTTCTCTAAAGGAGCATCGATTTACTTTGTCAACTTTGTGAAAGTTTTTTAATGAAAAATCCCAATAAGTAAAGTCAATTTTAGCGATTTTGGCTCTACTTAGATATCTGATGTTTCAATGCAGTTATACAGGGAATGGGGAGGTAGTTGTTGATAAGCTGAGATTCGCTGCTTGCTGGAGCAATACTATGACGACAAGCCCTCAATTTCATTTGAAGTGGAGCATTGTTGATGTCCTTTGGGCAGCCTGCCTCAAGATATGTTTAAGCCTTTTGAGCAACATGTTAAATAATCGTGTATAAACGAGAATTAGTGCTTAAATAACTAAAAAACTTGAAGGAAACAAATCCCTAATCCTTTGCTTCTTTCTAAGTTTATGGCTACCGTTCTCCATTGCCATCAAGAAGGTGGCCACGCGAAGCATGGCCACTGCCCAATATTACTAGTATGTATATATGTATGTTCCTGGAAATGTTGGGAATGGGCGAATTCTCAACGGATTGGGACAAACTTTTTTTTCCTGAAAGGTAATGCTATTTTAGGAAGATCTGGAGGGGTAGACCCGGAATTTGAGCATTTGAAACATTACTTTTTTGGGTAGAAAGGTTGAAAAATGGGGTATGCTGTAAAATGCTCAGTTCTCAACAAATTTGGACAAACTTTTTTTTTGCTCAAAAGTAATAACATTTTAGGAAGATCTGGAAGAGTGAAAACTGGTCCCGGAGCATTTGAAACATTACTTTTGGAGCAATACGTAACTGAACGAAGAACAGGACAGAAAACTACGTATTGCTGATGATTTTTCGTTGCGGAGGTCGGCGACGGTTTCGATGCGACTTGGAGGCGTGCTTGGGTGAGCCAAGCGGTCATATTGGCGGAATAGACGGATGAAAGGGTTAGGATGAGCATCCACCAAGCACCCTGCACTACGCGTCCTGACCAGGAACTGTTGTAACCGGGTCCAGCATCCTGTCAGTCAATATGTTATCAGCACGCCAAACAGAATCGAAGTGGTTTACATGAAATATGTTTGCATAGCATGACCAGAAAGCATTTTGAAAATCGAGATGGCGAGTTTGTTGCTTCTTGACTTCTACTGCGCTTTTCCGACAGCTCCATGCTGTTTAGTCTGGAACCAATTTTTGGCTGGTAAGTTAATAAGAAACAAGTAAAGCGCAATTGTAGTTGACCGCGAAGCAAATATCATCAACAACAGAACATACTGATGTAATAGTGCAGAATCCAATTTTTTTGTATATATGTACATAGTTTAAACATATATTCTCGGCTGTTGCCAAGGATTGGTGGCCTTTCACGGAAGTAATAAGCTCATGCTTCGTTGCTAAATTTTCCAAATGAGCAATACGTAACTGAACGAAGTACAT
>JASANA010002744.1:0-10763 GCA_030248095.1 Ptycholaimellus sp. GST1_10
ACTGTGATAAGCTCGGACTTGGGCCAGTCGGTGAAGGACACCTCCAACGGAGAACGCCATCGCCCTCAATGACTCCAGCCAACGGAGAACTCAAATGATGACTTCAAACACTCACATTGGACATTTGAACAAGTGACAAGAATAGGACGAGACACCCTGTAAAGCTAAAGCCCAAAGCATATACTGCCTGAACTATCAAAACCTAAGCAAAATATATTCTCACAATACATATGTCGGGGCGTGGGAGTGAGGGGAGCCCGGAGATGGTAGTACTTGCTGTGAGAGTTCATTCCCTCCTCCCCCACTTCATACACTCCAAGCTCATTGGTCCCCAACCTTTCCCGCCAACTCCCCAGACACACCTCGCCCGCTGGGCTTCGCTCACTCACTTCTCTCTCTGCCTCACACTTTTTGGAGAGCCTTCTAAGAAAAGCTTGGTGGTGGAGGTCTTGTGCTTGGCGGACACCATGCCTTCTTTCTCTGGCTTCGCGAGCCCTCAGCTAGAGAAGGCGTCTCCTTCACCAACCTCTCGCACACCATTGCCAACACCGTCGGGTCCGTGGATTTCGTCATCACCTCCCCACCACCACCTTCCACCCCGACAGCGTTGTATGGAGCCTGTACCAGGAGAAAGGACTTCGGAAAGGACACCAGCTGCAGCAACTTTGCTTTGCTTCGCAAGCTCAGCTCAGGTGCCCAACCTATCCTTCCTCCTCTTCTACATCCCCTTCGCTCGCCATGGACTTCACCGACAAGGACGATGCCATCTCCAAGCACACCCACTCCTGCGTCATGCTGGACGACAGCCCCTGCGATGACCTCCTCTGCCCCATCTCCTCCAATCACTCCACCCGCCTCTGCTGCCAGCAGTGCGACAAGATCCTCTGCATCAGTGGATCAGGCGCCTACTTTGTGCCCGGCCAGTCTTCTTCCACTACCCTCTACAAAACCACCCTCCACACCTTCCGGTCCTTTTGCATCGACCCCTCCAACATCCTCCCGTGCTACACCTGCCCACGCTGCGAGATCGCCAATGACTGCGAGCCTTGCCCTTTCGTCCGACAGCTCTTTGACCTCAAGCTCTACCCCAACTCCAGCTGCACCTACTCCTTGATCCGCAAGGCCATGCCGCAGCTCACTGTCGTCACCAACAACCGCAGCCCAGTGCACGGAGCCCCGGATGAGGTGGACCTGGAGCAAGGAGAGCAGGAGGATGAGCAAGATGACAAGGAGGAGCTGGGGACGCTGGAGATGCTGGATGTCATGGGCTCGGGACTAGTGGACCAATGCTTTCCAGAAGGATGCCATGTCCTGGAGCACCGACAGCAGTCCGGCATCTCCAAGAAACAGTTTTGGCAGCAGCACTACATGGATGCCCATCTCGCCTATGACGCCGTCAATGCCCGGGAGGCCATGATGGAGGATGAGCAGAGGCAGGCCATGACCAATCTATGCCATGCAGCCATCGAGATGGAGAAGACAGAAGGGCATCTCAAGGAGGAGACCCGCCGCGAGGAAGCCGCCGCCAAGGCCCAGGCCGAGGCGGAAGAGGAGGAGTGCCAGCGTGTATGGGAGGAGGTGGAGGCGGCCAATCACCAGGAGCGCCTCGCGGACATCACCAACCTCAACCGCTCCGTTGAGGACATCGTGGTCCCCAGCACCCTCATCTTCTCCTCCAACCCTAACCAGAGCACCGGCTGCTTTGCCTCCAACACTGACGCCACTCTGCAGCCCGCCGCCAAGCCCCGGGAGATCATTGGTATCACCGTCAAAATCAGGCATTTCTGTCTTTGCGGACTTCAGCTTGCTTCGGCGTACAGCCTGAAGGCGAGGTGAGGAAAGAGGGAGAAGGGGAAGGAAGAAGAGAGGAGGGGATGGAGAGAGGGGAGGGGGGATGTGAGAGTGCCCTTATAGTGGCTTGGAGTTTCCAGGAGCTAGTCTCAAACCCAATGACAGAGCCAGGTTGCAAGGGGCTCTCACTACCCTATCCTGGATGTTGCTGAGCTAGGGTGAGGACTAGGCCTAGTCGATCAGAACCAATTGTAAGGATCTGTAGTGTGGTTACATGGGCAGGAGGGCAGGAGGTTTACCATGAGGAAGTAAGAGAAGAGACTGATCTCAGGGTGAGATCTAAGGAGCAGGAGCTGCCTTGTTATGGCTGCGCTCTAGACCGGAGTCATGCACCTTACATTACCAAATAAATAAAAGAAACATTGCAGAATTAAGTAACTATATAACTGGTTTATATAATTTAAACTATATAAATTAAATTCTAGCTACAATTCTAACTATATGGAACTATATAACTCGCATCTTTTTTAACATAATTTTGCCCATTTTCGGCTGCATGTAGCTCCACTTTGGAGATGGTATAGCCCACAAATGATACTTTTCCAGGTGCGTCCAAGCTTACTCTATTCGGAAAACAGGTTGCATTAGAAAATGAAGAGAAAAATGATTTGCAAAAATATTAATGTTTGAGAAAAAAACCCGCACGGCTGAATCTTATTGGAAAAGTTTTTTCTAGTGAGTCCAATGAAGCTGTACGTTTTTTTGGTAACAGATCAAACTCTGTGCCAGTTTACATCAAAATAACGCATTTAAATCCATAGAACTGAGCGAGAATTACGTTGGTATCTGAAGACTACATTTCATAACGTTTTTCATTCCATATTATAAATGAATATAACACGTTCGCCCACATGGTATTGCCTTGTTGACAACCAGGCCCGCAATGTCCTTGGGGATTTCTCCAGTGAACCTGAGGCTGTGCCTGCAACGGTAGAACTCTGTGTAACTGCTCTTTGTTGGCTATTTACAAGCCCCATCTGGCACTTGTATTATTCTATTATTCGCTTTAATTTGAACAGAAATGACACAATTTGCGGAATGATGGACAAAAAATAGGGTAACAGCTTAAGCGGGCCTTGGCCACCTGCCGCTCCGGCAGGGCGCCAGAGCTCCTCTGGCCTCTGGAGCTCTGGCTGCCCTGCCCTCCGCGGCAGGCGGCCTGCGGCCATGCAAAAATAGAATCTAAAATCACACACATCCCTAACCACAAAGCATGAATATACATTATACGATGTAATATACATTGTAGATGATACTGGGCTAGACATTGAGTTTATGCCAGTATGTTTTGGGCTCAGAATACGTAATTTTGTCCAGTTTAATTAAATCAGTCGTCAAAATGAGTTATATTTCATACTTAACCTTAGGCGCAGGCCTAAAGGCCGCCAAAAATATGACAAACTATGCATGGTGCAATATACATTGTAGATGATGCTGGGCCAGGCATTGAGTTTATGCCTGTGTTTTTGGCTCAGAATACGTAATTGTGTCCAGTTTAATTAAATCAGTCGTCAAAATAAGTTATATTTCATACTAATCCGTAGGTGCAGGCCTAAATGCCGCCAAAAGTAGGACTAACCATGAAATGTGCAATATACATTGTAGATGATGCTGGGCCAGGAATTGAGTTTTGCCAGTATGTTTTGGCTCAGAATACGTAAGTGTGTCCAGTTTAATTAAATCAGTCATCAAAATGAGTTATATTTGCCAACCATTTTCTGAGCCAACCATTTTCTGAAAAATCATTATTTTGGTCTGGTAAATGTTAAAGGAAATTAAAAAAAAGCAAATGAGCTTAGCAACGTAATGGGAGGTTCGTTTTTTCAGTTTACAAAACCGTTTGCATATTGTTTAGAAACAGGTTGGAAACAATAATTTTCGAACGTACACCTGTGTTGAAAAGAGCCACTCTCTCATGCCAGCCCAATTAATTTATTCAGGATTTATAAGCGCAATGGCGGAGCAATATCGTTCATAAATGCAAAATATGTAACTTTGTATAACTTAAACTTGATAATTCGATTGTAACATAAATAAAAAATAAATAGGGTCATGTAATGGGAAAAATCAAAGTTGCATTACACATTATAACAAAATACATTTTATTAGCATGTTAAGTTGCAGTTTGGTTTCCTCTTATGGCTACCCGCTTCTTGCCACGCATGAGTCAGATAGCTATTTTTGACCGCGGAGCGGCCCGAAGGGCCGCTCCGCGGTCTATAGAGGTTACTGAACTTTTGTCCTCATGTGTATGTATATATATATATCTGGAATGCTGGGAACGGGCGATTCTCAACGGATTGGGACAAACTTTTTTTTTCCTGAAAGGTAATGCAATTTTAGGAAGATCTGGAGGGGTAGACCTGGTTTCCGAGCATATGAAACATTACTTATTTGGGTAGAAAGGTTTAAACATTGCAATATACAGTTTTTGCGCTGTAGCACCTGTAATCTTGAGAATTGCACAGACAACTTGAGTTTTTTTGTTCACAAGTCGTATATAACGATTCCAAATCTGTGCTTACTTTTGAAAATCATTGAAAAACCACAGACTTACTTTCTTGAGTGACAAACTTTCACGCATGGCAATGTCATCATAATTAGTAACACCTGAACGGCTAAGAATTGCACTAAAGACTTGACTTTTTTGTTCACAAGTCGTATTTTTAGCGATTCCAAATCTGTGCTTACTTTTAAAAATGGTTGAGAAACCACATACATACTTTCTTGATTGAATATATTTCATCCACGACAATCTAATCATTAATCAGTAACAACTGAATTGCTAAGAATTGAACAGACCACTTGAGTTTTTTTGTTCACAAGTCATATATAGCGATTCCAAATATGTGCTTACTTTCAAAATGGTTGAGAAACCACAGACTTGCTCTTAGCACTGACAAAATTCCATGCATTCATATTGTAAGCGTAGAGGTGGTGCGCTCCGCGGTCACCTATTGCGCTTTGCGCCATATACTTGTTGGTTGTGATGAATGGAGCATGTGAGGTGTGTGTTGGTGTCCTCAATGCTCTGCCATGGCCATTTTCACCTCATATTTGATTGCCTTATTTTCTCTCTGAATACATTGGGTAATAACCAATTTCAATGCAAGAGTAAAACACCAAAAGTGCATCTTAAACTCAGCAAAGCAACTAAATTGGACCCTCGCGAATTCCTACTTTATCAAAAAAAAACAAGAATCACTTTCTAAAGAGAACTAAAACAACACCGCTTAATTGCTAAAGGTAGCTTCAAACACTTGCAAAGGAACTCACAGAAGAATCGCGATTGGGGAAGCAATTCAAAGGGAGTGGGATTAGTGTTGAAATGGGGAGCAATGAATGAGGTGGAGGAGAGTGTGACTGAAGAGAGTGTGGGTGAGAGAGTAAGTACTAGGGCCAGATAAGCTTCTAGAATGGCAGGAGATGGCGTTCCTTTGAATTCAAACTGAGACACCTACTTGGAGGCAAAGAAATACGCGTCTCCTAAAGAGAGGACAAACTACGATAAGGAAGAGTAGAGTAAATAAAGGAGGACTTGGCTCACTCTTATGCGCGCTTGCGCGACACTGGGGCGGGGAAGAGTGAATCTGAGCAGGAAGATGAGACCAGTTAAAAACTGAAGCAAAAACAACTGGAATGCCTTAGGCAGGAGAAGAAGAAGAACTGCATGAAGCAGGTCGAGGCTAGACTTTTCAAACACCCGCTCACGCCACTCCCCCATCAGTCTGATGCCCTTTCAGGCTGCCAGCATGGGTGTTAAGCTGGGTGGATCTGATGAGTTTGTGAGTCCCCTGACTACCCTGGACTACTCTACCCTGTGCATAAGAGGCTTCTGCCCTAAGCTGCGAAAGGAAGCGTGGCACTGGGCCAGGGAGAGAAGAGGGCTAGGCAGAGTTGGGATGGAGATGGCGGAGGTGGAGGACAAGTTTGCGCTCCTCATCAGTGGTAGAGGCCCAGACGTCCACTGCGGACTGTGCTCGCTCATTCACCAGCTCAGACTCCTGAGTTTCACCAGAAGCAGGCTCAGCTTGGTGAGGGAGAGTGGAACCCATTTGAGTTGGTGCATCGAGTTCGAGTGACACCAAATGCGCAGTGGCCCATCGGTAGACATTGCCCTTGTAGCGGATGATGCTGGTGAAGTTGGGCTTGGCGGACAGGACTCGGCAGAGGCGCCAGGTAGAGGGGCGGGCATCGTCGGAGCCGAGGAGGTAGGGATGGTTGACGACTGGCTGAAGATGGGGGCAACGTTGATGGCCTGCCTTGAAGGCCTGAAGAGCTGCGGTTTGGAGGTGGCATTCTTGGAGGGCTGGAGGTAGAGGTGGCGGAAGTTGCATCAGAAGTTGCGCGAGGGCGGACTCCTTGGCGATGAGGGCATTGCGGAGGTCAGCGGCGCTGATGGGAGAGGTGACGGCGAGCTGTGGGAGGGGCGCGGAGGGCAGGACAGCTGCCGGGGTGAGGAGGTGGAAATCATAAGGGTCGTAACTCATGGTGCAGAGAGGGTGGGAGTTGATGGCGGCCTCGATGCGGGTGAGGAGGGTGTGGAAGGTGTCGTCGTCGACGGGGTTGTGGAGGAGGCAGGGCTTGAGGGAGTGCTTGAGGAGGTCTACCATCTTCTCCACTCCTCCTTGGTGCCAGGGAGACTTGACGGGGGTCAGCTGGAACCAGTGGACACACGAAAAAATAATACATTTGTTTCGTCCACACAAAACTCAAATGGGCCTCCCAGCCCTATTGTTTTGTTTTGTGTTTTGTGATTTGTTTTTTCATTTGACCTTATAACATTTTGCCCAATTTGTTTCTCGGTCCGAAAAATGTCTGAAAAATTCCGTGGAACTGCTCAAAATGGAAGCTACTTCATAAAAAGCCATCGGTTAGCCTGGAATAGAACTAGAGACTGCACACTTTCCTCACTGAGACGATTTCGGTGGTCCCCGAACATGAGTCCCATTCGACTAAAGAGACGTTCTGCATCGGCTGAGCTAGAGGCAGTGGTGGCAGACCTAAACCAAATGATTTGTGTAACTACATGAAACAATACCGAAAACAAAAACATTTTCGGTTTTTTTGGTTTACTAAGGACATTTGTTTTTTTGTGCACAAATTACATGAAACCAAAAAACTGAATGGATCTATATTTTTTGGTCTGACATTGAATATGTTTTTCCTTGGCCGTGACCGGATCACCTTTGGCTCACCCTCAGCAGATGTTCAGATGTTCCCTTTATGTCTCACGGAGATGCCTCATGTCATCCAAGACTCCCTACAGCTGCTTCGCCACACCCAGACCTACACCGCATGTGGAGATCTCAGCCACATCCTCGCCGACTTTGCTTCAGCTCTCAAAGTCTCCCAGAAGAAGCGCTTTGCTGAGTACTTTATCCCATTGCTTCAGTGCCATTGTGTAAATGTTTCTTTGGTTATAGGTTCTTGGACGATGGACATGCTGCCTTTGACCCACTGCCGGCCGTAGCTGCCGACCGTCATCCGAAGTACCGAAGTGGACTGTTCCCCAGCCTACGGACAGCAGCCCGTCAATGGGTGGCGGAACAGCTCCACAAAGATGCGCGATGGCTGTTCCCACCAGAGCCTGAGCCAGAGGAGGAGCCCACCAAGCCAGCAGCAGCCAACGATGCTGAATTAGTGCCGCTTTTATGGACACTTTGCCATGTTTTCCACCTTGCTGGATCTTTTGAAAAAAAATTGCCAAAAAGTCCAAAGTCAGACCGAAAAACCAAATGACCCAAAACAAAACGAAACGAAACAATACGGCTGGGACCCCCATTTGTGTTTCGTTTACCCAACACAAAATGATTTATTTTTCGGTCTGCCATCACTGGCTAGAGGGAAGAGACAACACAGAAAGAGCATGCTGGCGGTATAGAGAGTCCTGGTGAATGAGACTGGTCAGCTTGGGGAAATTGAGCAATTTTTTGTCCTCGATAGTCCACCATTCGATGCCCGTCATGCCTCAATAGGTTCAACACTCAATCTTTAGACTATACTAAATTGAGAGTAGTAACAATTCTTTTCTGGAATCGTGTGGTAGTCGTGGTAGACGGCTACCATGGCTTTGGAGGTTGCCCTTGACGCGGTAGGTGCAGGCAGAGCCAGTTGTGAGAACGTTTGACATTTTAAACTTATTCCCTTCCCTTCAGACAAACAGACCGTAGTAATAGGCTAAAGAGTATGCAATATCTCAACTTTATTCAGGCTCAAACCGTGCAGTGGGGAGGAAATGCGCAGTTGCAGGCAGTAAGTAGCTGTCTCTGTGGGCTGCGTTGGCAGAGCATACTTCACTTTCTTCCAATGAAACACTGATTTTCCAACCACTTTTACCATATATCATTCAGAAAGGTGTCAAACATATAGCCAAAACAAGAAGATTTGCTGGTAGGATGCCATTGTTAGTGCGCAAGGGAGAGGGACAGAAAAGTCATGCATTCCTTCCATGCAGTGATTAGCAAATGAAATTTTTAAACATGCATCTCAGTGGGCTGCATTTGGCCCCCTTTTTCCTCCCTTCCATTTTACATTTTGACCGCGGAGCGGCAAGACATTCTCTATAGAGGTTACTCAACTTTTGTCCTCGTATATATATATATATATATATATTTCTGGAAATGCTGTCCACAGGCGAATTCTCAATGGATTTTGACAAACTTTTTTTTCCTGAAAGCTAATGCTATTTTAGGAAGATCTGGAGGGGTGGAACCGGTTTTTGAGCATTTGAAACATTACTTTTTTGGGTAGAAAGGTTTAAACATTGCAATATACAGTTTTTGCGCTGTAGCACCTGTAATCTTGAGAATTGCACAGACAACTTGAGTTTTTTTGTTCACAAGTCGTATATAACTATTCCAAATCTGTGCTTACTTTTGAAAATGGTTGATAAACCACAGACTTGCCATCTTGAGTGACAAACTTTCATGCACGACAATAGAATCAATAATTAGTAGCAGCTGAACGGCTGATAATTGAACAGAACACTTGAGTTTTTTTGTTCACAAGTCGTATATAACGATTCCAAATCTGTGCTTACTTTTGAAAATGGTTGAGAAACCACAGACTTGCCCTCTTGAGTGACAAACCTTCACACATGACAATAGCCTCAATAATTAGTAGCAGCTGAACGGCTGATAATTGCACAGACGACTTGAGTTTTTTTGTTCACAAGTCGTATATAACAATTCCAAATCTGTGCTTACTTTTGAAAATGGTTGAGAAACCACAGAATTTTCCTTTTGAGATGCAATGATCACCTTCACAGCAGAATTTTTCCTTAATTTTTGGATTTTACTACATGTGGATGTGTAAGCGCTCCGCGGTCACCTATTGCGCTTTGCGCCATATACTTGTTTCTGGTGCTAATGGTTAGAAATGGAAAAATTGGAAAATGAATATGATATGCTACTCGTTTAAGGTCAATTTTTTTCAAAGTCTCCGTGAAGCCAGGCAGTGTGTAACAAAACAATGTGAAGGCATGAAGACAATGCTGGCAAACAGTGGTAAAGCTAGTTGAGCGCATCGATCAGCCACTGATTTCCAGAAAACATAATTTCGCTCTGGACTGACTTCTCATTCATGCGATTGCACAAACTGTTCAATAGAAGACCCATTTGGCTAAACAGCCCCTCAGCATCTGCGCTGCTACTAGGCAAGGCTAGAATGGAAATAGCAAGCTGGCGGAGGATACATTCCTTGGAAAATAGCATGGAGTCGATGCCAACGCAGCCCTTCTGAGTCCACCACTGGAGCCCGTCCATCTCTGCAGTGGGGGGGGGTATTTCTTTATGTTAGCAGTTTAATTTGCAGTTGAGCAAAATTGCAATACACTTTCAAGTCTGATTTATGATGTTCCTGTCTCCCTTGTTGATGCTGTTGCGGGTTGAGCACTCACTTGTGTTGCAATTCAAATCGGAATTTTGGTCGGAAATTCTGGACTCAGAGAAATGAATGGAGTAGAACCTGAAAATGGAAAACCTGGAAAATAGAAATGGAAAAGTCGGCCCAAATTCAAGGCATTTTCCAATCCATTTAAAATGGAAATCGCAATGCGCATTTAAATGCAAAGAAGAAACCATATTTATTTCATTTCCAGGTACCTGGAAATGAAAAGCTAATCACTGTTTCCATGTGACCTTGGATAAAAGAATGGGAGCCGCAAAGCATCTGGAGTTGATGTGGCAAACCATCCCATTTCATCCGCCTCTCTCTCTCTCTCTGCCTCACACTTTTTGGAGAGCCTTCTAAGAAAAGCTTGTTGGTGGAGGTCTTGTGCTTGCGCAACACCACGACCTACTCCGTCTTCGCCGAGCCCTCCAGCCTCAGCAAGAAGCGCGTCTCCTTCACCAACCTCTCGCACACCCTCGCCAACACCATCAGGTCCGTGGATTTCGTCAACACCTCCCCACCACCACCTTCCACCCCGACAGCGTTGTATGGAGCCTGTACCAGGAGAAAGGACTTCGGAAAGGACACCAGCTGCAGCAACTTTGCTTTGCTTAGCAAGCTCAGCTCAGGTGCCCAACCTATCCTTCCTCCTCTTCTACATCCCTTTAAGCTCGCGGTGCACTTCACCGACAAGGACGATGCCATCTCCAAGCACACCCACTCCTGCGTCATGCTGGACGACAGCCCCTGCGATGACCTCCTCTGCCCCATCCTCCCGTCGCTCCACCCGCATCTGCTGCCATACGACAAGTCCTCTCATCAGTGGATCAGGCGCCTACTTTGTGCCCGGCCGGTCTTCTTTCCACTACCCCTCTACAAAAACCACCCTCCACACCTTCCAGTCCCTTTTGCATCGACCCCTCCAACATCCTCCTGCGCTACACCTGCCCACGCTGCGAGATCGCCAATGACTGCGAGCCTTGCCCTTTCGTCCGACAGCTCTTTGACCTCAAGCAGCA
>JASANA010002745.1:0-42976 GCA_030248095.1 Ptycholaimellus sp. GST1_10
TAATTGGCAAGCCGAAATTCCAAAATTATTGATCACCCATGACTTTGACATGGCTAATACTGTGAATGAGGTGAGATGGTGAAAAGGTAGAGTGAAGTGAAGGTGAAATAGGTGGTGAAGGAATGGAGGGCGGTTGGTGGAAGGGCGTCTAGGTGGAAGCGGCGCGGAGGCTTGGGCTGGCTTCATGAGGCGAGGTGGAGGGGGCGGAAGGGGCGGGCAGGTCGCTGAAGGCTGGCAAGGCAGCCAAGGGGAGGGGAGGGAGAGGGCGGCTGAGGGAGAGAGGGAGGGAGGGAGGGAAAGAGGGAGGCGAAGGGGAAGGAGAATGGAGCGCGCAGCCGCTAAAGCCGAGGCCTAGAAAAGGCACACACAGCTCCCCTCTCTCCCTCCCTCCTTCCCTCCCTCCATCCTTCTCTCTCAGCGCCCCCTTTTCCTCTTCCCCTCCTTTCCTCCTCCCCCTCCTCTTTCCCTTTCCCTCCTCCCACTATCCCCTACGCACAGCCTTCCCCATACCGCCCCGCCCCTCTCCACCCTCCCTCCCCCAGCTCCAGGAAGAAGGAAAGGGGCGGTAGTCTAGCGCCAGATACAGAAGAGAGACTAGGAAGGGGAGGAAAGGAGACTGCAGAAATCGATGCGCACAAACTCTACCTCAGCTCAGCCCCCTCACCCCGTTCCCTTTCATCGCCCTTCTCTTTCTCCCCCTCTCCCTACCCGACCCCAGCTCAACCTCACCCATCTTACCAACCACCGTCTGCTAAGCACAATGCCTTTTCAAAAAACCTCCAACTGCTCTACTAGCAACCCTACTGCAACCCATAAGCAAGCAATATGCCAAAATCTGTCTATTTTTTTATGTCACCCTTTTTTGCAGTTTTCGTGGGCGCCATATTAGCTTCACGTCAATTCGTTTACGTGTAAAGAAGAAATTTAGTTTCGTGATTGCCGCTAATCAAAGAAAGGAGAGACAGGAAATAAGTTCGGGCGAGGGCAAAAACCAGAACCATGAAAGTTAGCCTCAGAGACGGCTCTTGACAAAAATTTTAAAACAGATTATTGGTTTTGTCCAAAAAGGAGAATTGCATCAATTTTCATCTAATTTCTTTAAGGATCGTATTACTTTTCTTATCGAATATATTATCTTAACTCGCTACACTATATTCCTTATTTTTGGTTGGAAACGCACCATGGTAAGAAAAGTGACTAAAACTATTCGCGGCTGCATATCACAAGCCCAAAAGCGCCATTGTCATATAGCCCCGCTTTTCTGAAATTCTCATCTCCTTTCTAAATTCGCTGCACATCAAGAATTTTACTGCCATGACTCCGTCTGAAAAGTTAATCAGGTATTTTAATCATTGTTCATTTTAGAACATAGCTCGAGCAAAGAGCGATTTCTAATATGGCCTTTAAATGGGGTAGTGTTGCAAGTTTTTCGTATCTGTGAGACTGGCAGCATGGAAAATTCAAAATACATGCTTTTAGGTGTTAGGTAATATTGGGACAAATTGTTCATAAATGAGCCTAATTAAAAACTAAAATTAGTTTTAGTATACATTCTAATCCTTCTTTACCTTTAATTATCTGGTACCATCGGCAAGCCTAAATTGAATCTCTTTTCTCCCAAAAATTCGATTACCCCGAGTTCAAAGTCAAAGAAATACATCTACTACTAGTGGAATCAGCTTCTAAGACATTTGTATTTTGTTTTAGCGCGCAGTTCAGAGGCTCTTTCCATTGCGCGCAAAAACAAAATGCAGGTGGCTCAGCAGATTCCACTAGTAGTAGATGTATTTCTTTGACTTTGAACTCGGGGTAATCGAATTTTTGGGAGAAAAGAGATTCAATTTAGGCTTGCCGATGGTACCAGATATTTCTCCCAGATGTACCAGATTATACATAAAACAAAAAATATTTGCAATGAGGAGGATTCAAACCCAGCCCTCACAGATCCAGATCAGGCGAACAAACCACTTGACCATACTGCCGCATGCTTTGTTTATTCAATTGGACTATATTAATTAAATACAATGTCTTTGCTGACCCGTTACTGTTGGCCAATTGAATACCTACTATCGTCCATTGAATAGATGCGGAGGAGGAGAAGGAGAAGGAGAAGGAGTTCGGACAAATGGTTTTCAGGGATTTTATCTAGAATTCTGCCGTTTTCTGACGATTCCTCGCGAGTTTTGGACAATTTGCTAATGCTCTTTCCAATGCAACAGGAATTAGAACGATTGAAGCTTCCTGTCATGAGCTAGAGCCTTATCAAAATTAAGATCTAGCAATAACCCCAGAAACGTACACCTGGGTCGAAAAGAGGGGCTGGGCGCTGACACTCCACTAAAGCTCCGTTCGCGCCAGCCCAATAATTTTAAAAATAATATTCACAATTGCACGTTTTCAAGACATGGACTCAGCTGATCCGACATTGGATATGACTAGGGTTGGACTTAAAAAAAAAACTAGAAACAATATTCAGCGACAGGGGCCACAGTGCCATGGAAATGCACGACGTAACAAAGAAAGTCATCAAGATTTACCCAAAGATAACATCCAAATTAAGGCAAGAATCTAAAACTCCTAAATCTATGCACACACAGTGAAAATCTTAGACACACACCATCCCACATAACTCGATACCCACAAACCCAAAATCAGACCAAAATACTCGGACAGCCAGGACCAACTGATGAGCCACCTGGCAGTACACCTCTAGTCTTGGTTTAATAAGGCGAAACTAGAGTACAAAAGGTACATATATGCTAAAATGATTCAAATACCAAAAACCTATAAATCTGCCTGGGACTGCATCATCTGCAGCATTCCACAAAATTCGAAAATCATATGAACCACAAACGGAAGATTTATCAAAATTTGAACATAATCATCACATAAAAAAGAAAAAACTCGCATGAAGCTAGCAAATAAACGACATATTGACCAAAAACTACCAAATTCTTTCCAAAAAACTGATAGCAGATTCAATATAATTTTAGACATTTCACCGGAGATGAGCTGGAAGTCGGATCAAAAACAGAAAAAAGAAGAATTCCAACGAAAAAAATTTCAAAAATATTGCAAATTATATCAAATTTTATTTATTTAATTTGTAGAAATTTATTTTGCTGCTCTATTTGTAATTGGTGTTTGTGAAATAAACTAGGCCGCGCTATTATTGGCTTTAGCCAAGAATACCTCAAACAGAAAACTTAGCTTACACTGAAATTCAAAAATAAGCGTTCAAAGATTAGGGATGGGCCGGCTCTTAAAGTCAAAAGTAGCCATTCAAACTGGCTAGTTTTAAAAGCGAATTAACTTTAATTTATAAATATTAAAGAAAAAGCGTTACGTTTCTTTTCTGAAGCCTATCGTGTTTGGAAATTTTCTAAGAGCAGTGGCTTGATGTCAACAACAATACTTGCAAAATTAATGTTGGAGAGCATAAGGTGGACGAAGAGGAGAAGGTAGAGGATTTGATGGGCGGGGAGAAAAGAGCGAATGAGGCTCGTTCCCACAGCTTCCGCTCCAAAAGTAGCCCTACATTGACGTCACCCATACACCACACCTTCACCAAATCATCCTCTCTTCTGCACTGCTACTACCTCAGCCTCAGCTTTAAACCCCACTCAAAGAAACTTCACTCCAACGCAGCTAATGCCTTTGGCTTTCGAAGAGGACGCTAAGACAGCCAATTCCAATGAATTCATGAGGATATGAAGTGAATAGATGCAGGATAGACGCTTGGAAGTTGGAAGGAGGAGGTGGTGGAGGAGGAGGAGAAGAGGTGGAGGAAGAGGAGGCGGAGGAAGGGGGTGGGGATAAAAGAAGGAGGGTAGAAGAGTGGAGAGGGCGGGTGGCTCTTCGCCGGGGCGTCTAGTAATCAGGAAATCAATACTTCACTCTAGGCCGACGCCCGCCTTCCCGCCCGCGGCACGGCGCGGAGAGGCTGGGCGAAAAGAGCACGCCCCCCTCTCCCCTCCCTCCTTCCATCCCTCCCTCCCTCCTCTCTGCACAGCCTCCCCTGCCTAAGAGACCTTTTGTGAAGGTGCTTTCGCCAGTTTCCACCATCCCCTCCGCCGCCCCCGCGCCCCATCTTGCCCTCCCTTTTCACCCACCCCCCCCTCTTTTCCTGCCTTTTCACCTCCTCCACATGGCTCTGGCTACTCCCCTCTTTCTCTACCCCCCCCCCCCCCCCCACTGCTGTCCAAAATGTGCATCACCCAGACCAAAAGACTTCTTCAACCAAATAACTGGGAGCAGAGGCATGCAAAGAAGCAAGGACCTTGACGGTGGCATAGTCCGCGGCCACGTCAAGGCTGTCCTCTGGAGTGGCCAGTGGAGCTGCTGGTCGCAGTCTCCGAACCCTGACATACCCTACTTTTCCTCCACCATTCGTGGCAGCTGGAGTGTCGGTAATGACCTCGGGGATGGATCTGCGGAGGCGACCAGGCCCATGCATCTGCTCCCACCGCTTGAGCTCCCAGCCCCCGCGCCAGACTCACGCCCCTCCGAGTTCAAAGCCGAACCTGTCAATAGCTTTACTTTTTGCGACTCAAGCCTATTTTTCCAATCCCAATGGTCACAAAGTGAGTGAGTATGCATGGTTAGGTTGGCTTCCCAGAGACATGACTATGTATGAGTAGGTCGATCCGTAGTAAGCCAGGTTGTGTACAGGAGGCGTGAAGAGTTGGTGGGGGCGGCGTGTGGTCGGGGCCGGGGGGCGTGGGATGAGCTTTGGCATGGGGTGCTAGGGCGTCGGCGGTGGAGATGGCGCGTCGATAGCTGGGGCGCTGAGCGATGGGCGGGGCGGGGCGGGCGCTGCGGGGCGGCTCCGGGGAGCTGCGGAGGAGGCAGACGGAGGCGATGGAGGGTGCGGGGGAGAGCTGGCTCCAGCTCCAGGCCGCGCCCAGGCCGCCGGCCCAGCCCGGCTGCGACCTTCGTCGCCCCCCACCGCTGTGGTCTGCAACATCCCACCCAAGCTCCCGAAGCCATTTTGGAGTGAGTGAGTTAGTCCGCA
Source organism: Ptycholaimellus sp. GST1_10 (assembly GCA_030248095.1). Taxonomy (NCBI): domain Eukaryota; kingdom Metazoa; phylum Nematoda; class Chromadorea; order Chromadorida; family Chromadoridae; genus Ptycholaimellus; species Ptycholaimellus sp. GST1_10. The sequence continues at coordinate 5,015 of JASANA010002745.1, forward strand.
AGCAGCCAAGACGACTGATGGGTGGGGGGGGATGAGTTGTTGGGAGAAAGGAGGCTACTGTGAAAGTGGTGATGGTGGTGTTGGTTGGGGGCGAGTCGGTGGGCGGAGGAGGCGGAGCTGGTGGAAGGCTGGCAGGATAGGTGGGAGGAGCGGAAGTGGGCGAGGGCTTGGTAGTGGGAGTCGGTCATGTGGAGAGGATGTGGGAGGGGGTCATCAGGCGGCAGGGCCCCGGCCCAATCGCCCGCTGCCGCCCGCCCAAAAGCCTCTTCCAGGAACTCGAGGTAGGCGCCAACTGCAGCACCTTTTTTCTTTCATTTTCTAAGGAGAAGCAAAGGTTTCATAGCTGAGCAGAGATATTGCAAACAAGACGATACAAAGCTCCCTGGTGATCTTGAGAATGAAAAAAACTACAGCTTAATTAGGTTTCGGACAGAACAAACACCACCTCAATGTCTGAAAACAAGCCCGGTCCTAAACTCAGCCAAATATAACGTTTCTCTCAACGCCAACTCGGCCAAAAGGTTGTTTTGATGATAAGAAGGTACAAATAATAATGTCATGCGAAGAAATTCTTAATATCTGGTACCATCGGCAGGCCAAATGTGGTCTCTTTTCTCCAAAATTTAAAATTGCCTCGAGTAAAAAGTCAAGGAAATACAATTTCTACTAGTGGAATCTGCTTGGACAGTTGCATTTTGTTTTTGGCGCGCAGTTCAGTGTCTCTTTCCATGCGCGCCCAAAACAAAATGCAGATGACGCAGCAGATTCCACTAGTAGAAATTGTATTTCCTTGACTTTTTACTCGAGGCAATTTTAAATTTTGGAGAAAAGAGACCACATTTGGCCTGCCGATGGTACCAGATATTTCTTCCACTTTTAACATATTATAAAACGTATAAAAACAAATTTTATATTTTTGGTTATTATTTAGTAAAGATTTTATTGGATAAATAAATAAAAAATAAACAAAACTTATTTAAATAAACTTTTTTTAGTAACAAAAACAAAAAGAACAAAAAGAAAACATTTGAAAATAAAAAGTACAATGCAAATATATTGGCAAATAAAAAAATCATTGGGAATCGATATTTGGGAGTAAGGAGCTTTACTTAAGGCCTGCCGATGGTACCAGTAATTTTCTCAACTTGAAATACACAAAAATTAAAGAGAATCCATGTGAAGGATTCGATCCTCCTAGATTCATTCAGCAGTCCAGTCGCTTACACCACTACACCACTGGTGCATATGGCTTCCTAGTTTAACTGGAAAGCTAAATACATGAGGCTCAGGGACCCGGGGAAGGGGGTTGGGGGGAAAAATGAATACCTACTATCGTCCATTGAATAGATGCGGAGAAGGAGAAGAAGGAGAAGGAGTTCGGACAAATGGTTTTGAGTGATTTTCTAATGATTGCTGCAAGTTTTGGGCGATTTCTCGCGAGTTTTGGACAATTTGATGATGTTCTTTTTAATGCAAAAAGAATCAGAACGATTGGATTCAACTGTAAAGAGCAGGAGCCTTATCAATTTTAAGATCTAGCAATAACCCCGAAAACGTACACCTGGGTCGAAAAGAAGGGCTGGGCGCTGACACTCCGCTAAAGCTACGTTCGCGCCAGCCCAATTACACTTTTCTAATTTGCCTTTGTCTCAAAAATAATGTTTATAGACTAGTCATGTGCTAACAAATACGAAAATAGTCCTTATTTAACATCACATTTTTCTGTAAATAGTGTAGAAAGGGAAAAATGTTGTGAAAGTATATCACTACAAGACTAAAATGCTACAGCATAAGAAGCTTATGAATTTGCGATCATCAAAAAGATATAGACAAGTTGTAACACAATCGTAATTTAGTTTGATTTGAATTGTGATAAATTGTAACATGTCCATTTCATTGGCATTGTCCACCTAAAAACTCCACTGTTCATTCATAAGCAGGCGGCAATTTATGGCAGAAACCAGTAGAATAATCCAATTTATCTTCAATTTTGCTTAATTTTTTAATTAATTTTTCAAGTTTATTTTTAAAAAATTTTGTGGATTAATTATTTAACCTTAGATCTCATAAAAGAAGAAATAAATGCCCAATGCACAATAAAAATCAAGCATATTTCGAATGCTTGCAAAACTGAATTTTACCTTCCTTTTGATTACAATGCTGTTCATTTTTCTATACCTTAAAGATAAATTTTAGTTTTATTATATTTAAAAATTCAACAATTTTTTTCGATGTATATTTATTATGACATTTTATTGAATTTTTACTTTTTTTTGTAATTTACTTTTTTATTAATTGTTCTTAAGTTTTATGTTTGTTGGGCCAAAATTGCCGCCTGCTTATGAATGAACAGTGGAGTTTTTAGGTGGACAATGCCAATGAAATGGACATGTTACAATTTATCACAATTCAAATCAAACTAAATTACGATTGTGTTACAACTTGTCTATATCTTTTTGATGATCGCAAATTCATAAGCTTCTTATGCTGTAGCATTTTAGTCTTGTCTATATCTTGTTCATGTGGAAGGCAGTTTTTTAATTTTCCCACATTAACAAGGCTACGTGTTCGCCACATGAACAAGACTTCAAGAAAATTATGATTTACATTGAGCCACCCTTAGCGCATTAGAAATATGTAGAGTGACCTGAGCATCAATTTAAAGATGGGGAGGGGAACTTATTAACGGAACACGTAAAACTGCGCAGTTTGGCATCATTGAAACATAAGCAAAGTGGGTAGAGCACAAACCTCGACAAAATGTCATCCACAAATCTGAATTGATTGGGAAATTTCTCCAGGGAACCTATGACAAAAATGACACCATTAGAAAGCTTAAACAATTTGCCAAAACACGTAATTCTTAGATTGTCGAATTTCGCTTTTGCTCTAAAATGGGAACACTTCTAATTCGGAGATGTCCTTTTTTATGCCATTTTTTGCACGTTTTTTCAAAATTTCTAAAATACCAGGGCCAAAATCAATATTTCACGATTTTCGTCATCGGCAGCACCTTAAGAGCTTTCGATTGATATGCATATGTCCATAGTTTTAACCAATATCCAAGGCGCTGAACCTCGGGACATGCAACCACCCAAAAACTCGATCACCCATTCATAACTAGGGCGCTGTCGCGCCCTAGGATTCTACATTTATTAGAAATCTTGCAAAAAACACTTCAATTAACGGTTAATCTGCCATTTCTCATGTGCGGAAATCTGAATTTGGTTAGGAAGTGAAATTTCAAAACAAGTATATGGCGCAAAGCGCAATAGGTGACCGCGGAGCGCTTACACCTTTACATGTAGCAAAATCCAAAAATTAAGGAAAATTTCTGCTGTGAAGGTGATCATTGCATCTCAAAAGGAAAATTCTGTGGTTTCTCAACCATTTTCAAAAGTAAGCACAGATTTGGAATTGTTATATACGACTTGTGAACAAAAAAACTCATGTGTTCTGTTCAATTATCAGCCGTTCAGCTGCTACCAATTATTGATTCTATTGTCATGCATGAAAGTTTGTCACTCAAGAGGGCAAGTCTGTGGTTTCTCAACCATTTTCAAAAGTAAGCACAGATTTGGAATCGTTATATACGACTTGTGAACAAAAAAACTCAAGTGTTCTGTTCAATTATCAGCCGTTCAGCTGCTACTAATTATTGATGCTATTGTCATGCGTGAAAGTTTGTCACTCAAGAGGGCAAGTCTGTGGTTTCTCATCCATTTTCAAAAGTAAGCACAGATTTGGAATCGTTATATACGACTTGTGAACAAAAAAACTCAAGTTGTCTGTGCAACTCTCAAGATTACAGGTGCTACAGCGCAAAAACTGTATATTGCAATGTTTAAACCTTTGTACCCAAATAAGTAATGTTTCAACTGCTCGGAAACCAGTTCCACCCCTCCAGATCTTCCTTAAATTGCATTACCTTTCAGGAAAAAAAAAGTTTGTCCAAATCCGTTGAGAATTCGCCCGTGGACAGCATTTCCAGACATATATATATATATATATATATATATATATATATATATACGTATCAGGACAAAAGTTTAGTAACCTCTATAGACCGCGGAGCGGCCCTTCGGGCCACTCCGCGGTCAAAAATTAGTGTAAAAGCTATTAACGAAAATAACTGTTTTGCACAATTACAATGCGCTTAAAGCACCCAGTGAATAATTTTTGAAGTGTATCTTTTTATGTGCCTTTGTATTAAAAAATAGCAGTTAATTATTTACAAAATTAGTAATCTGCTGAAATGTTTTGAATCTTTTCCTCAAAATTTGACAGGAAAGACAATTAAGGATAGAAATATTTCCTGCAAAATTATTTTGTATTAAAACAAGAAAACATTAAATTCTGAAATTGATGGCGTCAAAATTTGAAAGGTTAATCAAATTTGAATTTTCAAGTGTTGACAAGGTCTAAATTTGTAAAGGCCCGTAAAAACTTTAAAGACCATCAATTTTCAAGTTTTAATGTCAAAACCTGAATGGTGTATAGCATATTCAAGATTTGACGGTGTCAAAATTTGAAAACTGGACATAGCTATACTCAAGATTTCCTCGCTGTCAAAATTTGAAAACCGTTCAGATACTTTGTTGACTGTTTCTACGATTTCAAACCGCCCTCCCCAAAAGAGATTTCCCAGTAATTATTTTTTTTGTAAATTTCGTCCGATTATGTAATTTGTCGAGAATAAACTTAGAGTTTATGGCTTAAACAATAGAATTTTGGGGAATATTTCAAAGCAAATCACTCCCGTGATTGTACGGAAGATTAAAAGAAAAGGAAAAGCGGAAAAAATCGCCCAATCGCGAAACACAATCACGAATCATGTAACATTCTGAACAAACGAATTGCTGGGGTGATGATTAACAGTGAAACCGGTGGAATTTGGGTCTGTCAAACATAATAAGAAAAATCAATTGTGCAGAACAAAAATAGAACTGAATATTGCATTAAAAAGGCTGAGAACCCTTCGCTCACGTTCTCGTTCATCGAAAATGATTGACTCTAAACAGAGCGGAAGGCGCGAAAGTGGCTGACATGGTTGGGTTTGAGTGGAAAAAGGTAAATGGGTGCCGGGCCCAGGAGAGTGGGTGCGTGGAGGAAGTGGGCGACGAGAATGGGAGTGAACCGCTCGGGATTTGGCGTCATCACAACGTATAAGGGGCGGAAATGAAGCCTCTTCAGGCTTTCCCAAAAAGGCAGTGTAAGAAGCTGGCGCCCTCCTCCCTTACCCTCCTCCTGCAGTCGGAACGTGCATACAGCTCCCTTCTCCCCCGCCCTCCTCCCCACTAGGCGTACTAGCCCTGCTTAGCACTACTGGCGGGGGAAGGCCTCCCCGACTCAGCCTTAGAAGGGCAGAGCAGGCGATCAATAGGCGCTGCCCCTCTCCACTAGAACCACCCCTACCCCCTCACGCTCCTCCTCCTCCTATACTACCCACCACTCCCCGCAATCCACCCTCTTCTCACCTGCCCGCCATATTTGGCCCTCTCCAGTCCACATTCCTCCGCCCCGCCTCCCACAAACACAGCCCCAGATTAACTTCACGCCCTCCTGACGTCACGTTGGCCAGGATAGAGGGAGTGAAGGGAGCAAGGAGGGGGAAGGTGATCTTTTGCCCAAGCAAGAGGACAGATGACGAAGTCCCCTGCTAATTGAAGCAGGAGTGAAAAGATGGCCAACACGCCAGCCACACCCCCTTTACCTCTTTCATCCTTCATCACCGCGCCACCAGAGCCCCAGCCCTTGCACGCTTGCGCTAAGTAACGCCGCACACGAGACCTGCTCCCATCCAACACAACCCCCACTTATCTAATGGAGGGAGGCCTCCAGCAAATGTCAACCCCCCACATGTCCCCCCCGATAGGACTATATCAAGCGCGCAATGAGAGTTGATGACAGCAGAAGGATGTTCCTACTGACGGAAGGAAAAAGCCAGCTAGCAGGCAATCTCGTCAACTATGCAGCTCGCAATTAGGCTTACACTCAAGCAACGGCCTAAAGCCCCCCTCAATATATGCCGTAAAAAAGAGCCAATACCTTGTCTAGTCCTCATCATCTAAGACAACCGTCTGGTGAAAGCGCGTTGTAATTGGGAATAAATGTTTTCTTCTATCCAAATAGCAGAAGGATAGAGTCAATGTGGGAAACACTTAGGTCACATCTAGAGATTGAGGCCAGGGTAGGCAGATAGAGGAAGCTAACGATGGGTGGGCAGAGCAGGGCTGAGGGCAAGGAAAGTGGCGCCAAGTGTGTCAGCCAGCTCCAAGCCTGGGGCCAGCAGGGAGTCCTGTGCATATTGTAGGACTTCGGCCACATCCAGTGTTGAGCACGGCTGGTGGGAGCTGTTCTTACAGGATGGGATCTAAACATCCCCAACGCCGGCCAGGAGAAGGCCAGCCCAATGCTCCACCAGTCCGCCCAGGCAGCAAGCTGCTGCCAGCGAGGCTAGGCGTCCTGTTGCGAAGCTCTGAAAGGGAGAGCGGAGTTGAGGCAGGGGAAGGGAAGGAAGGGGGAAGGGAGACGAGGATGTAGCCGTGGTAGCCGGGGGGCGGCGGGGCGGCGGGGTCCCTGGCGTTGATGTGCGGGGCGACGGCGGCGTGATAGCTCCTCACCCGCAGCCGCACCACCGCCCGCCGTCCCATTGAAGGAAGGTTCATCGCGAACCGGAACCCATCCTCTACTCCGCACGACCTTAAGAGAGGGTGTCTGTAAAGGTCGAGAAACATATGGAAACGTGTTTTGAGCTGAGTGCAGGGTATGATGGACTATGGTATGCCATAACTGGAAATGAAAACCGTTTGGATTAATTCGCCCTCTATCTCAAAATATGGCCCATTATGTGAAGGCAGTTCCAAAAATCGCTTAATTGGGCCATTTTCGACCTGCCTTCACAAATCAGCCTCTTTCTCTAGCTACAGCCTATTTTATGAACAACTGAAAACATCATCTTGAAGCTGAGAAATTTTTGAATAAAATCTAGTCAAAAAACCTAATTTTATCTCACATTTATTAGTCTAAAATAGGCTAAATACGAAAAAAACGTGATTTTGCGATATGTGCAAAATTACCATTTTGGCCATTTTCTCATGAAATTGGTTGAAAAACAACCCCCAAAACACCCCCTAATATGAAAACTCAAGTAATTTTACCCCTAGAACAGGCGTTTTTAACTACACTTTCTGTTGGCCCAGACCAATAATTTTCGGTTGAAAATTACCACTTTGGGATCTGCTCCTATGTTATAACATTGGAGCCCAGCTGGAATGCAAAATTTTGGCACCAAAAAACTTACTGCTCACTCAGTTCTTAATATAACTCTTTGATCTTTTCAGGGATGATCAAACTATTCATGAGGCAATTGCCCATGCAGAAATAACCCTTCTTTCATCTCAATTTTGATTGGAACAATACCCAAGTTTAAGGTGAAGTCACGATTTTGCCCTATGCTATAACATGTGCCAAATATGACCAAAAAATTTTTTGTCTCAAAATTCGATTTGTATGCTCAAAATTAAATGTACTGACCCAAATACATCTGAATATAACATTGGTTTCTTCCTATTCAATGCAAAACCCAAAAAATATGCTTCCAGATTTTCGCAAATTTGAGACCCAAATTGCCAACAATTTTGATGGGCTGAAGAGTTCTGATACAATAAAAAGGGCTAGAAAAATGTTATAATCAGATGTATTTGGGTCAGTACATTTAATTTTGAGCATACAAATCGAATTTTGAGACAAAAATTTTTTTGGTCATATTTGGCACATATTATAGCTTAGGGCAAAATCGTGACTTCACCTTAAACTTGGGTATTGTTCCAATCAAAATTGAGATGAAAGAAGGGTTATTTCTGCATGGGCAATTGCCTCATGAATAGTTTGATCATCCCTGAAAAAATCAAAGAGTTATATTAAGAACTGAGTGAGCAGTAAGTTTTTGGTGCCAAAATTTTGCATTCCAGCTGGGCTCCAATGTTATAACATAGGAGCAGATCCCAAAGTGGTTATTTTCAACCGAAAATTATTGGTCTGGGCCAACAGAAAGTGTAGTTAAAAACGCCTGTTCTAGGGGTAAAATTACTTGAATTTTCATATTAGGGGGGTTTTGGGGGTTGTTTTTCAACAAATTTCATGAGAAAATGGCCAAAATGGTAATTTTGCACATATCGCAAAATCACGTTTTTTTTGTATTTAGCCTATTTTAGACTAATAAATGTGAGATAAAATTAGGTTTTTTGACTAGATTTTATTTAAAAATTTCTCAGCTTCAAGATGATGTCTTCAGTTGTTCATAAAATAGGCTGTAGCTAGAGAAAGAGGCTGATTTGTGAAGGCAGGTCGAAAATGGCCCAATTAAGCGATTTTTGGAACTGCCTTCACATAAAGGGCCATATCTTGGGATAGGGGGCGAATTAACCCAAACGGTTTTCATTTCCAGTTATGGCATACCTTAGCCCATCATACCCTGCACTCACCTCGAAACTCGTTTCCACGCCCCATTTTGGATTTCTCCAATCTTACAGACAGCGCCTCTTAAACTCAAATTCCTGTCCACATCTTTTAGACTTGCGGCAATCTCTTCCTTCGACTGACTTTCCTTTCAAAAAGTGGGAGGAGAAAGTGTAGACAAATATGATTTGTCAAAGCTGGCAGGATGGCTTGTAGGAAAGGTAGTTGAACAGGGCTACCTGGATGGAAGCGCAGCGGAGAGGAAAGGCGCGAGTAGTGTCCTGGGTGCGATGGGGTCGCCGCAATGGAGTGCCAGGAGCAGTTCCAGCTCAGCCTCTTCCTCCCCTGTCCCTGCCCCGCGCCCATCCCCCTGCACTGCTTCCACCAGCACTCCCAGCAGCGTCGACAGCGCCTCTCTTCCCAGCTCCCCTCCTTCCTCCTCAAACCATCTTCTTTTCCCATCAATCAACCCGGATGAACAGGGCCTTCTACCTGAGCAGTGATGAGGGGAGTGCGAAGGCTGACGGCCAACTGGGCACCTTGCTGGTGCAGATGGCCGGCGTTGGCTTCCCTGCCCCCTGCCATCAGCAGGGCCATGGGCACTGAGCCGTTGACTAGACCTGTCCATCCTTCGTGTTCATCGGACAAGGGCTGGAAAGGAGCAAGCTAACCGAAAGGTAGATGAGCAGAGGCTTCATGACTTGTGGCAGAAGCGAGTAGGAGGTTAGTGAGCGCCTCACGAAGCCAGTTCAGCGATCGCTCGTCCTCGAACACCCCCACAGCTCCGTCCGCTGCCCAGCCAGTCTCTTCCCTCCCAACATCTCTAGAGAATAAAGCACATTTGACCCTTCTACCCCAGTACAAGGGCTCGGAAGACCTGAGATCAGCAGAGTCCAGGCAGCGGAATTGGAGGGCATGGGTGAGGAAGCGGCCGTCGGGCCTTTCACAGTGATACAGGTCGTCAGGGTACTGACGCCGAATCCCAGCCACCAGCCATTGCGCCAGGCCAGGCGCTCCAATCACCTACAGCTTCTTTCTTTCCCACTGCCATGTAGCAGCAGCAAGGAAGGCGATGAAACGAGAAGGTTGAGGCGCTTCTGAGCTGACGTCTGCTGAGGCTCCAGGGGCGGTGAAGGGGGCTGGCGTGGGAGGGCGGAGGCCAGCAGCTGCTCCACCAGCAGCTCAGCACAGCGCGGCCCAGCCGGACAGGTCAGAGCCCCGGGGCGGCGGAGGAAGTCCGCGAAGGCTGCCATCGCTGCCTCTCGCTGAGCCGCGAATCGGTTCAGACGCCGGTAGCGCCCGTCCTCCTTCGAAGGGGAGGAGTGGAGGCTTTTGTAGGGTTGGCTGGTGGAGGAAAAACCTCGAGATGGTCGCGGATTTCGCAGAGACTGGTGTCGGAGAGACCGTCGGGGCCCAGGCGACGCACAAACTCGTCCACCGACTCCAGCAGCAGCTCTTGGAAATCCGCACGGGCTCGCGCGGTTAGCTCGGCCTCAAAAGCTCTGTCTATTGACCCTGGCTAGTACTCTCGCCCATTGAAACCGGAATCTTCATTGTCTGATGAAAATTGACTAGTGGAGCAAGTGCATCTGCAAACCTGATATCGTGCGTAGACGTCTTGGGCCAGTTCATCGGCGAGGCACTCGAACTCCGGCTTGCCGAGGAAGAAGATGCGGACGTCCTCCAGCGGCTTCCCCGGCGTCACCTGGCTCGAGCTCCGAAGCAGGGCTTCGAAGTCCCCCACCAGCCTTCAAAGCCTTCTCTTTCACACCCCATTCCTCGCAGCAGGGACAGAGAGAGAACCTTTGGCGCTGCTGGCGCACAGCGGCGGCTGCCTGGTACTGGGCCCAGAAGGCCTGGGCTTCTGGCGAACTCAGCAGACTGGCCGGCAGTCTATGGCCGGCCTCCTGTTCGGAGTCCGTGAAGAACTGGGGAAATTGCGGCAGACTCTCCAGCCAGCTCACCACCGACTCCCAGCTCTCTCCCTCCACGCCCTCCCCTGCACAACAGCCTTTCTTTTACCCTATCCTCTACTTCCTCCAGAGACTGAGAACCGTTCTTGGGCAGGAGAGAGGCAAGGATGGGCGGGAGGCGGGCGGCCTGTGCCTGGCGTCTGTTGGCGGAGTAGGCCTCCTTCAGCTCCGCGGCCAGCCGGATGAACTCTCGCCTTGCCGCCGAGCTCCCGCAAAGCTCTTCAAAGCCCCCACCAGTGCTGCGTATGAGACAGAGTGGGAAGTCTGATAGGAACGAATGAATCGGCGAGCGTCCGGGTCGTCCGCAATCTGACGCTGGACGGCTGGCCAGGTAAGGCGATAGTCGGAGACGACGGCCCGTAGCCTCCGTCTAAGGCCGGTCCTGGCCGCCTCCTCCTCCTCCCGCCGCTGCTTGGCTGCGGCGGCGAAGGCGGGCGGCTGGGGCCCGCGGCCGCTGCTCTTGCGGCGGAGGATGAGGCTGGCCAGGGCGGCGAAGGCGGCCTCCACGTTCACGCCCAGTGCTGCTGAGGTCTCCACCAGCGGGAGGCGCCACTCCTTGCGCCCTACCAGACGCTCCGCCTCCCGTACGCCTTGCAATGACAGCCTCAGAGGTTCTTCTGGAAGGGCAGGGTGGCTACGAAAGGCACCTTCAGGGTCCGCCTCGTCGAACTTGGCGGCCGCGAGGACGGCCGGTCGCTTGGCCTTGGCGATGGCGGTGAGGAGAGCGGAGGCGAAGGCTGCCTGCTCAGCTGGGCTCCGCCCGGGGGCTGCAGAGACGTCGAAGACCAGGAGGAAGCCGTCCACTCGCATTTTGCCCTCCGCTATCACCTGGCCGGGATTGCAATTGAGCTGAGAAGTGGGAGCAGGATGAATGACTGAGGTTGCTACCTGAGGATACTCAGCCTCCAGGCCCAGCTGATCGCGGCAGATGTAGGCCAGTTTGTCGCGACTGGACAGGCTGGTGGCTGCTGCTCGCTTGAGGTAGGGCGGCGGACTGCCCAGGGCCTCGAAGGTTTCGTCCGACAGCAGCTCTGTCTGCTCCACCACGTGCACCAGGACGCTCTCCCCCTCTCCGTCTACTACCAGACTCTTCTATGGCCTGGAAATAGATGAGGGACAGGAAGGGAGGACTTTGATCGTCATCGGAGAGGCGAATGCGGCGAGCGCCGAAGTAGAGCCAGTGCTCCTGGTTGACTACTGGGGAGGCGAAGTCGGCGTGGCTGAGGGCCCCCAGGTGCTCCACCTCCGCCTCCTCGGCGCCCGGGCGCACGAAGCGACTGGCCAGCCAGGACTTGCCCACACCCACCGGTCCTAGCAATCAATTTCTCAATCAAGGATTGGCCTCATTTGAGCATGAACAGAAGAACCTTTGACAGCCTCTGGGCCGGACAGACCAAGGACGGCGATGGTGACGGCTTGCTCTGGGCCTGCCCGAGCATCCCCTCCTCCACCTCGCATTCCCTCCACCTACTCCCTCATTACCGCCTTCTCCGCCACCAACTTCATTTCACGCCCTGCCAATACTATCCACTCTTCTTCCACGTTTCCAGTTGGAGTAAAAAGGTGGGAGCGTCGAAAAACAGGGCTACAGGTGAGCTGAACTGGAAGGCCAGGGTTGGAGGGGAAGCGGGAGAAAGAGGACGTCAAGGAGTCCACAGGTGAAGAGGCCAAAATAAACACCCGGCTATAGGGGGGAGAGGTGTAAGGGGGGACAGGGGGTTGCGGAGTGACCCGAGGACAGGAGGGAAAGTTCAAGAGGAGAGGAGGGAGGAGGAGTGTGGTGGACCTCTTCAGACCGTCTAAGAACCTAATGACGGGCTTCCAACACCCGCCTTCTCTTCCTCCTCCCCTCTCTCTCCTCAACAATGCAACATCAACCTATCCTCTTCCACACTTCCTTTCCGCCCAGCTCTTGCCTAGCGCCAGTGGGGGAAAGAAAGCTAATCTGAAGCGGACAGACGGGGAGAGCCTGGAGAATGGGTGGGGAGAAAAAGCAGGCAATTGTTTAGGAGTCCTGGCAGGAGAGAGTGGGAGGGGGTGAGGGACAAGTTGGTGCGAAGACCGCCCCCCAACTCTGCACAATACGTATGTGCTGGGTGAGGAGGGGAACTGTGGGGGAGGGGTGGCGTTTTAAAGAGCGCAGAGCGTGGGGGTGGCGGCAATGAATGTGCCAGCATTACGCTACATCAACTGGCCAGCCAATGGGAAGAAGGTGGTGGTGGGGGGAGGCGGTGACAATAATGGAAGCGCAGAACTGGCACCCCATTTTCCGGCCACTTATTGTCGCCGAGAGGGCCTCGCAAAAAGTTCCCACTCCACCTCAAAGGGGCCACACACCTGCCCCAATCCCCTCCTTCCATCCACCAGTTTCTCCATTCTAACCGCTCTTATCATTCACCACTTCCATTGGGCCAGTTCCATGCATTTGCATCTTACGACAAAAAACTTGAAATTATAAACACCGGTTTCAAAATTTTGAACACGGCAAGATTTGGACCAAAGCCTACAATCCAGATTGTCAATGTTCGGACAGCTGCATTGATAACTTCTCATCTCTGATCTAGCCATCGGGAAGCTAGGGCAACTGAAAAGGCAGCCTGAACTCCTATACTATAAAGTGGGGCCAAATGTTGCCAGGAGTAGGGACATCCGGGGCAGCGAAGGGTGGGCAGAAGGGTGGGTAGAATGGAGGGGGAGTTGTCACCTGTCAAGGCTGGTGATTGGGGGCGGCAGTGAGTGTTTATTGGGGCCGAGCCGGAGGCAGACTGGCCAAGACACTGCATCCCCCGACGCCTCTCACGACCAACCGGTCAGACCCTCCCCTCCCCCCCCCCCCCTACCCACCAGTCCTCTGTCCACACCCGCAGACGGCCCAGAAACCAAACGGAGCATCGCATGCCCCTACTGCCGCCACTATTGCCTCCCTCCTCCCCCTCTCCTCCTCCTCCTCCTGTCCCCCCTCCGGCGCCAGCCCCCTTTGCCACCTTGGCGGGCCAGATGGAGCCTTGGCCTCTTGCGAGGAGGACCAAGAGGCACACATATGCAGGAGGGCCTGGAAAAACAAATCTCTCTCCCCTGCCTGCCTCCAGAGCACATCGTGTCCTCCGACTGTACAGACGCCTCACACAAAGAGCGCGCCTGAGAAATGCCCCCCTCTGGAAAACTAAGCGCCTTTGCGATTGGGTGGAGAATTAATCCGGAAACGACTACGCCTTTTTATAGTAGCCTGCTCTATTTACAGCCCTCTTCACGCTGTCAAGGAATGTTTATCAGAAAGAAACAGCCCCAAATGCAGCGGTGAGTGGCTAAACGAAGAGGCCTACGCCTTCCGGAGGACAGCAAATATATGCATCAAAGGGCCTGGAAATCTATCAAAGACCCGGCCCTACTTCTTCTTTAACGGTCAACTGAAAGAAGTCCGACCTTACTCATTGGCTTCTTCTCAGACCATGCTCCAAAGAAGTAGATCCAACGAGCTCAAAGACATGTCAATCTGTCAATTTTTCGATTCAAGTTGGAGCTGAATATCCTGGGTCCTACTGGGGCCAGAGTGTCCTGTAGCAGAGATGAGAGGGTGGATGGCGGTGGTGAGGAGGTTGTTGGCGCAGTGGAAAGCTTTGTCCGCTGTCGAGGGGTAAAGCGAGGCAGTTGGAGATTAGCACTGGGCGGGGAGTGTGTGTGTGAGTGAGTGTGGTGGGGTAGGGAGAGGGGGGTTTGTGGGAGTTTGAGAAGGCGCGTGCGGGGGGATTAGGGATGGAGGGGGAGTAGTGGGTTGGTTTGACGCCGCCTCTCCAAATCTCCGCCCTGGCCTCTGGAGTGGGGCGTAATAGGCCTGGCCTGGGGATGCCACACAAAGCGCCAGCCCATTCTGATCACCACCAACCCGCTTCTCATCCACCCTCCAGCCTACTCTCAAGCCCCCCACCCACTCCCAAGCTTAGCCTTCACTCACGCCTCGTCTGAGCTCACTCCAAACTCACCACTGTTTTATCTTTTTTCCTAGATGGGAGGAAGATTTGCGATTGCTGCTATCACCTTTAATTGGAAACTATTCTCCTTTGAGTCAAGCTCACACAAATTCAAAGTAAACGACGAGGTACAAAATGCAGAGAAAGAACAACAAATGACATTGATTCAGTCTGGGCAGGAGTACTTCAGAAAATGTCGGGCCAACGAAGCAGGAAAGAAAATGGGGCAAATTGAGCAGGAGCACATAAGGAGCCAAGTCTAGGCAGTGCAGTAGGGTGAGGCTGAGCACAAAGCTGAACTGATCCCCCTTCCCGTCCTCAGCCTCACAATCGTCATTTCACCTCGCCCACTCAGTGCCTGGGTTGCAGTGGGGCGCTAAAAAGGCAACTCAGCATTGCAAAGCCGACGGATGACGCTTTTGACCAGAACGACCTAATAACTGCAAATATCTTTTTCATTGTTTCTCGTTTGAATCGCTGCTGAAAAGGGGGCATGAAAAGCGAATACTCTAGTAGAGGTGGGGTCGGCTTGAAATGGTAGCAAAGTGGTGGTGGATATGGCAATCTGTCCAGACAAGAAAGGACCAACTGTCTCCAGAGCCAGCGATCACCAATCCCATTCCTTTTCACTCCTTGCTTCAGCTCTTCTCTTTGACTTCAGTTTCACAAAAGATCACTAGAACTTGGAAATATTCCCTGCAATGTTGATAAACTAGATACATATACAATGCCAGATAGTTTAATATAAGATTTGCAAAACTTATTGCTGTTCCAGAAAATGGCAAACGATATCATTGCTTGGCATAGGAAGCCAAGCAAACAACAGTTAATGCTGGTCTAAAGTGTGATGCCCTTGCGTTTATTTTTGCGCGGCCGAAGGCCGCCTGCCGCGGAGGGCAGGGCAGCCAGAGCTCCGGAGGCCGGAGGGCACGGGTGCTACGGCCCCTACGCTTCGCCCAGCATGCTTCGCATGCTAGGCTACGCTCCGGGGCCTCCGCACCCATGCCCTCCGGCCTCCGGAGCTCTGGCGCCCTGCCCGAAGCGGCGGGCGGCCAAGGCCAGCTTAAGCAGTTACCCCATTTTTGTGTCCGTCTGTCCGCATATATATATAAATAGTACCATCGGCAAGCCGAAAGTAAGCTCTTTTCTCCCACAATATCAGTTGACCCGAGTGTAAAGCCAAGGAAATTTCCCTACTACTAGTGGAATCTGCTTGTGGGGCATTTGCATTTTGTTTTCGCGCGCAGTTCAATGCTTGTGTGGCATGCCCGTACTCCGCGGTTTTTCAACGAAATTGGCTGATTTTTTGCATGAAGGTCCGCCTAGGCGGTGCCTCGGGACCATTTTTGGCGCTTGGCGTAATTTTTCGAATTTCGCCCAAAACTCAACTTTTTGATGTTTCAAAATACAAAAAATTGTAAATCACTGGTTTTTCCATGAAATTAGCTGAAATTTTGCATGAAGGTCCGCCTATATGATGGCTTGAGAGCTTTATAAGGGTTTTGCGAAATTTTTAGATTTTTTCGCAAAACTTGGAATTTTGATGTTTCAAAACAAAAAAATCATAACTCCCTGGTTTTTGAATGAAATTGGCTGAAATTTTGCACGATGGTCCGCCTAGGTGGTGGCTTGAGAGCTTAAATGGGGTTCTGCAAAAATTTTGGCTTTTTTTCCAAAACTTAGAATTTTGATGTTTCAAAATAAAAAAAATCATAACTCCCTGGTGTTTCAATGAAATTGGCCGAAATTTTGCATAAAGGTCCGCCTAGGTGGTGGTTTGAGAGGTTTGCTTGGGGTTTTGCAAATTTTTGAATTTTTCCTCAAAACTTAGAATTTCGATGTTTTCAAAATAAAAAAATATGACTTCCTGGTTTTCAGACAAAATCGTCAAGTAAATAAATATGCAATTAGTAAAATTCGCTCATGTAGCCTGACAATATTACTCGGAACAAAGGCCGCGCATCTTGGTGACAGCCAAGAATACCTTGTTTTGACGGCCAAAGGCGATTGCAGTTGCTCCATGTAATGGCGCATCCGAACTTATTCAAGACCACAGAATCCCTTCATTCTCACTGTCCTTAAATCACAGTTTGACATGGGACGAAAAGGCAGATGTAGTCCAAAGAAAGCAGCAAATCACAGCACATCTAATGCCTGCATAGGGACAGCTTCCGCTGAACAAGGCAATTGCGGCAGTGAACAGGGGAAAGAGAGTCAGTGAGCAGGAGGGAGTTTTAGACTTACGGAAAGCCGCCAAATCTGGACCGATTGGAGCAGGCCATGAGAAAAATGGTGACAGAGGCAAGAAAATGGAGCACGGAGTTGGCCAGAATGGCTTGACTGGGTGTTTTGGCGGTAGTACAGGAGGCGCGTGTGAGTGTGATTAGTGTGCTGAAGCCTGTAGTGGGAGGCTTGTCGGGGAAGGAAGCGGGAGTGGAGGACCAAAGAAACAGCCTCTCGCACCTCCCACCTGCGGGAAGAGTGGTTAACGGATGGCGAAGAAGAGGAAATGAGTAAAGCAGAACCTGGAATCGAAGGCGCGGGCTGCTGGTCTCCTCTGACCTGTCCTTGGAGAGATCCCAGGCTGAGCTGGACAGCAGACGCCGGTTCTGATCAAATGGGAGACGGATTTGAAGGAGGAGGAGGCGATAAAGGGAAGAAGAGGCCTCCGGTGCGAGCTCGGTGACGAAGTTGTGCGGTGTCGGAGTGGCGGTGACCTGGAGACGGGGCGTGGCGATGCTGCTGGTGCTACGCTGCTGGGCGGCGAAGAAGGCCTTGGCGCCCTCCACCTTCTCCATGGCCGCCTTCGGCACCAACTGGCCCAGCTGAAAAAGCAGCAGAGATGGGGCAGGGCCAGCAAAGGGAGGAGAAGGAGGCTGACGATTTGCAGTGCTGGTTGGAAGTTGTTGTACTGGACCATGCATCTGAAGGCCTTGCGGAGCTTGGCGGCGAGGAGGTCGCAGTCGTCGGAGCGGGCGGGCTGGAGCCAACCCTCCCAGGGGACACCGAAGACGGCGGATAGGGTGTAGAGTGCGGCCCAGCAGCCGCACTCACACTCTGCCTGCGGCACCGCTTTCACCCGGCGGATCTCCACCTCCTTCCACTCCGGCCACAGCTCCGCCCGGGCTACCGCTGCCGCGGCCTGTAGTAGCCTCCTCTCTTTCCCTCCCTCCAGCTCCATTCGTCTCTGTCAGCCCCACCTTGCGGAGGAGCTCGATGGAGCCGAGGGCGCGGGCGATGCGGGCGGCCTCATCGGCCTCGCTCTCCCCTGCCTCCTCCTTCCCGTAGGTGGCCTCAGGGCGGCTGTCCGCCACCAGAAGGCGCCTCTCCTCCGGCTCCCAGTGAAGGGCGAGCCAGTGTTGGATGCCGGGATAGAAGATCTGAAGGATGAGATGAAGAGAGTGGAAGAGGAAAAGAGGGAGAGGAATAGAGGAAGATTACGTGTATGGAGCAGGGCGGGCGGGCTGAGCTGGACGAGGGCTGGCGGAAGCGGAAGGTGTCGGGTCCATTGAAGGAAAGAGCGAAGAAGAGAAAAGAAGGAGCGATGGCCTTGAAGTGCTTGAGTGGAGCCTGGATGTCCTGCTATTGCGCTGTGATGAAGTCCAGGCCGAGCTCAGCAAGTCGGAACAAGCAGCCGATGGGCTCTGGGCGGGGGGCGGGGGGCTCTGGGGAGGTGGCTGGGTCCTTTTAACCTCCCCAGAGCTTGCCAAGACCTCGGCCCTTCGCCCTCCTCCCACCCGGCTTCCACTGACGTTGCCCTCTATAGCTAGTCGTCTAGGCGTCAAAGCGAACGAGATATGAATGAGAACTAGGTCTGGAGGCGTTCGCGGTCGGACGCGGCGTCGCCTGCCCATCTAGCTTTGTCCTTGACGAGGTTCTTGTAGACGAGGTTGGCGCCGCCCGCCCGGTGTAGGAGCTCCATGGGGTCAATGCCAAGGGCCAGAATTGGAAGGCGTTTTTTGGCCGCTCTGGCCAGCTGATCATTCTCTTCTTGCTTCGGCGGGCCATTCCATAAGACGTCTCAGGCGACAGCCTCCTGGGACGGGGAGCGTCTCTCACGGCGCTCAACACCTCACTCCTCTGTCTCTTCTGGAGAGGCGGCTGGGTTGTGGGCGGGGACTGGGCGCTGGTTGATGGGCTTTGGGGAGGCTGGGCGCTGGTGGATGGGCTGGGCTGGGCGGTAGCTGGGCGCTGGGCGACGACTGCGAGGCCGCCTGCTTCTTCGCCTCCACGGCTTCTCTCTGCATCAGTTGCTGCCTCCCATGAATGCTTTGGAAGATGACATGTGAGAAGAATTGAGCCAACGGTGGCCTCGATAGAGCTCCAGAGTTTTTGCGCAGGCGGATGATGGTGTCTAGATCAGGCGTGCTCCAGCTGATGCCCTGGTAGCTGCTGAGTGGCTTGATGTAGAAAATCAGTCCATCCAGCTTACTTCGCTGCAATAAAGTTTTTGTAGTTGAGCTGAAGTGTGGGAAAGAGGTGATGTTGTGGTAAACCCGGATTTGCTGCTAATTCCTTTGCCCTCCTCCAAATCCTCGTACGTGGGCACGGTGATGCCGAGTTCGCGGGCGGTCTTGCAAGCCTCATTGCAAAGCTCCGCCAGCATTTTTTCCGCGGACTGGATCGGCTGCACCTCGATATCCCGCTTGCCGTGCCTCTTCGAATCCGCCTACCAATTTGTTCAATTCACATTTTTTTTCTCTCTGGTCTTTTAATAGCTGACGCTGATTGGATTGGCCGCGAGCATGAGATCCTCCTCCTCCACGGAGTCCAGTTTCATCTTCTGCCCTCCTCCTTTCTTCAGGGGCTTGAGGTCCTTTGCCTTCACCTCCCGGTTCAGCATCTTCTTCACCTCCAGCAGGAACGGGAGACATTCAGCATGCTCCAGCTCTGGCATGAAGACGCCGCACTCCTCTTGCCTCTTCAATTCAGGACATCCCTGCTTACATTTTGACCACTTACTTATTTTTGCCATGAATGCTTTAAAAGAAGAATGGTGAAAAGTATGGAGCCAAGGGTGGCCTGGATGGAGCCAAAGCGCTTGTTGCGTAAGCAAAGGATAGTGTCAAGGTCCAGCGTGCTCCAGCTGGTGCCTTCCCAGTAGTTGGGTGCTTTGACGAGGCCATTGAGGCCTTAGCTGGGCATGTTGATGCCAAGGTCGGCGGCCTCCCTCCACAGCTCCTCCCGACCCAATTGGCTCCACCTCCACTGCCTTTTGCCATGCTCTGTTCGACATCGGATGCACTCCACCAGCCGCATTGGAGGGAGAATGGGCGCCAGTGCAGCAGTAAGATAGGAAAGGAATAGAACTGGAAGAGGCCGTGCACGTAGAGCCGGAGCCTGGTGTTGGCCAGGTGTTCTTGGCGCTGACGGAGGAGACGGAGGGGGCACGGATGAGTGTGGCGGTGAAGGGACAGGGGGTGGGGGGCTTTCTTGCTGGCTATTTGTGGAGGAGCGAAGAAACAACCTCTCGCATCCTCCCACATGCTATGAAGTGAGCAAGGAAGGAAGGGAGAAGGACTGGCGAAATGGTTATGGCTGGAACACAGACTAAACAATGGCTTTCTCGGGCTGCTGGCATTCCACCGCCCAAAGACGGGTGGTGTTTTGGCGCCGTTTTGTCACAATCACAATATCCTTTTACCCCCTCTTAATGCTTTTTCAAGATTTGAAGGCGGATTTGAGCGAAAAAAGATCTCAAAAGTTGGAAGAATGAACAAGGAACGTAATGCCATCAGCTTCATTTATCATTAGATGGCGTTATTTTGTGACCAATCCGAATTCTGCCTTTCACAACGTTGTTTGATTACATTTGTCTTAAACAACAAGGTATTCTCGGCTATCGCCAAGATGCGCGGCCTTTGTTCCAGTACAAGTAATAACCACTATCTACGTTACAATTCGCATGGTTGATAGCTACGTTACAATTCGCATTTTCACTAGCTACATTACAATTCGCATTTTCAATTCGCATGGTTGATACGTACCTGCCAAAAATCAGCTGGTTTAATTGAAAAACTGGAAATATGCATGTTCAAATTTTTGAAACATCAAGATTTTGGTTTTTTGTCTATAAATGAAGATAAAATAAATATTTCACAAAATCCTTTTGCCAGCTTTAAGATATTACTTTGATGGACGTACCTGCCAAAAATCAGCTGATTTCATTGAAAAACAATGGATTTATGCATCTTCAAATTTTTGAAACATCAAGATTTTGGGTTTTTGCCTATAAATCAAGATATAATAAATATTTCAAAAATTCCTTTTGCCAGCTTCAAGATATTACTTTGACGGACGTACCTGCCAAAATTCAGCTAATTTCATTGAAAAACCAGTGATTTATGAATTTTCGTATTTTGAAACATCAAAAAATTGAGTTTTCGGCGAAAATCGAAAAATTACGTCAAGCGCAAAAAATGGCCTGGAGATACCACCCAGGCGGAGCTTCATGCAAAAAATTAGCCAATTTCATTGAAAAACCACGGAGTACGGGCCCCGGAAAGACACATATATATATATATACTAGTAATATTGGTCAGTGGCCGCGCTTCGCGTGGCCACCTCTTGATTAAAACTAAAGAATTGGCGGTTAATCACAAAAATTTAATATGGATTAAAAATGGGGCAATGTAACTTCAGATAGACACTAAGTGCACCCTCTACGCAGCAGAGTAAACCCACAGCTACATCATCACCCACATATCATTACTAAACTTCCTTGAAACATTGGGTCCATGAGTAGGGCCAAAAGCACAAAAATTGACTTCTCTCAATGACATTTTTAGCTAAAAAAGTTTGAGTAAAATGAAAATGTAAATAAATGCACTTATACAGAATTGTTCAGGCTTGAATTTAAAAAAAAGTCTGACAGAAAAAGTTAAGAATTGAATGAACTACAAAGGAGCAAAGTCAAAAAAGTTGCACAAATGGCAAAATTCCACACGTTTTCAATCATAATTTGTTACTAAGGAAAAACTGTGAGGACGAGCGGTGATATTTTGTGAAACTCGCTGAGATCTATTCAAAATGCTATCATGTGTCAAGAATAGTTTAGAATTCAGGCTGCGCAAATGCATTTATCACGCGTATTATAGAAGATATATATATATATATCCGCGGCAGGCGGCCTGCGGCCGCGCAAAAACGTTTGCAAAAACAGAGATTAAATTCAAAATATAAAACTGACAATCGATGTCGAAAAAAGCATCAAATGTTCGTAGTCATTCATTTTAGTTGATTTTATTTTGTAAATGCATTTTCCATCAAATCCCATTTGTCGACACCTTTCTCACTGAATTGTTTTAAAAACTATTTTTTCCATTTTAAATGGAGCTTTTGTTGCGTTTCCACTTGCTTCTACTCCTTCTTGCAGAAGCTGAGAATGCAGAGAGCAGATATTCACCGATGATGCAGTAGACCTTGAAATACTATCAGTGCTTCCGAAGTTCTTCGTTGCACTTCATTCATTTGGAAAATGGGACTGGCCGCTGACACTCTGCTAATGCGACAGCAAATTTGGAACTAACAACTTCCAAGTATATAGCCAATATCGAATCATTTTCTGATTCACCTTCTTTCGGTTACAATTCACTATTTGTTTTCGATATTGCACTGGTTTTGTTTGTATGATGTGAAGAGTTAGGGATCCCCATTTGCTGAAAAACCGCTGATAAGCGGAAAAAACAATAGTTTCGGGGATCACATCAGAAAAAGCGATGGCTCAGTCGTCGCCGGATGAGGAGTCGGAGGGGGTGGAAGGGTTGGACAAGGAGGAGGATGGCGAAGCTGTCTGGGCCATCACTTCTGGGCTCAGTCACAGGCCCAGCACCAGCTCACGCGCAAGGCCCTGCTCCTGTATGTGAGTGTGGTTGTGAATGTGTCAGCAGTGCGGGAGGAATGAGAAACGTTTCGCAGGAGAGTGCAGATGAAGCGGTAGAGGAGCTTTCGAGCTTTCTCCTCCTGGCACCTCTTCTCCACGGTCTCCTTCATCTCCTCCAGGATCTCCACTGCCCTCCGCGAATTCGCCCTCTTCTTCTCTTCCTTGGATAGAAAACCCATCTACTTCTTAAGACCCGGCTTTTGCTAGGAGTGCAAATCCTCAGGATATCATTTGTTGACGGCCCCTTTTTATTGCAGATTCCAAATCCCCATACATTTTGATGTAGCTTCACTAATTGTGGGCAAAAAATTCCGAAATGAGTTAACAACAGCTCTAATTGCTTGGGACAAAAGTTTTACAAGAAAATGTCAATCTGTTGCAAAAAAATTACTTCAAGTGGTAAACCCTCAAAAAATCTAATTTTCAATTTACGGGTAAAAAAGGGCTGGCCGATTCTTAGTGCTCTCAAAAGGACCTCTTACACCGTCATGATGATAGGCATTGAAAAAACCTCAATGCTGTCGTAGAGGATTTCCACCAGCTCGCCCATCTGGCGCGACATGTGTCCTTGGCCAGTCTGAAAGGGAGAAGCGGGAGGTGAAAAGGTGATGGGAGGGAAGGGCATGGATGGGAAGGGGATAACGCGGTCGAGAAGGGCCGGTGGGTTTGGCCGATGGGATGCTGTCGCTGTTGTCGATGGATGGGCGGGTCCCCGGGCGCCGCCTTGTAGTGGAAGATGCGTCCACTCACTGGGTCCCGCTTGTAGACTTCGCTCACAGCTGCTTTCCCCAATTTGCTTGTCTGCATCCTACTCCAATCGCAATTGCAATCGCCAGCAATCTGCCTCTACTCACATCGTCTCTCTTGGAGGCCTCGGTCTCAGCGGCCGTCATTGCCTCCCGGGAACGGTGGATGCGGATGGTGGCGTAGCTGGTGCTCGACGGTGGCTGCTGGCCTGCTCCCTCCTCCCAGCTGAGATACTGCTCCGCCTTCAGCGCCTCCACCTCCTCTTCCTTCACTTCCCAGCCCAGAGCCTGCAATCACAACTCTGCCTTCCTTCCTCCATCATCCTCCATCCATACCTGGATGAAGATGGCCTGAGCGTCGACGGCCTCGAGCGGAGAGGAGCCACGGGGCGGGACTGGAGCTGGGGTCGTCCGGCGGATGAAGACGTAGAAGCTGGTGTTGGGGCGGACGATCTGGACGATGGGGAACGTGCTTCTGCTTCAGGCCACGCGCCAGACGACGCTGCATTGGGCACTTGAACAGCTGGGCCAGTTGGTCGCTGAAACCAATCCCTCACTTCATCTCTACTGCAAGAAGGAAGATGGGAACTGGTTCATGTCCAGCAGCTGGTCCAGATCCACGCTGCGGTAGGAGAACTTGCGGAAGGTCCGCTTCTTTGGCGCAGCGTCAGTCTGCAATCATTGCTCACAAGTGATGATGCACAGAAAGCATGTGCAAGCGCCCTGTTTGAGCAGGAGATGGGAAAAGAGTAAAAAGTGAAAGGCTCAAAGGAGGCGTGGTCGGCCCGGGAGTCGGAGGCTTTACCGAGCGTCCTGGATGTGGTGGATAGGGATGAGAAAGAAAGACAAGAGCCTCCGAGTGTGAGTACCCGCTGCCGACCAGGTCCTTGAGCCCGTGCGCGATGAGTTTGTAGGTGATCACCTCCTTCTGCAGCTCCTCGTAGGAAGCCTCACCGAAGAGCACCGCATTGTTCAACTTGTCCCGAACCTTTCCCTTCAACCACTTCAATGGATGACGAAGTCGATAGAAAGATGGGGCAGAGGCCTTCCTATCGGCCTTTTCACCAGTCTTCACCAGGAAAGAAGAAGGGAAGAGTTGGTGGCTCAAAGGACGTAAGACAAGTATATGGCGCAAAGCACAATAGGTGACCGCGGAGCACACCACCTTCCAGCTTACAATATGAATGCATGGAATTTCGACACTCCAAAGGGCAAGTCTGTGGTTTCTCACCCATTTTCAAAAGTAAGCACAGATTTGGAATCGTTATGTACGAATTGTGAATCAAAAAACCAAAGTCTTCTGTTCAATTATCAGCCGTTCAGCTGCTACAAATTATTGATGCTATTGTCATGCATGAAAGTTTGTCACTCAAGAGGGCACATCTGTGGTTTCACAACCATTTTCAAAAGTAAGCACAGATTTGGAATCGTTATATACGACTTGTGAACAAAAAAACTCAAGTGTTCTGTTCAATTATCAGCCGTTCAGCTGCTACTAATTATTGATGCTGTGCGAGACTGAGGTCTGCACAAGGGAGGCTACCGAGGTCGCACCTAGTGCCACGGCCGTCTGGCCTCTCTCCTATGCCCATTGCATCAGTGTTGGGTGTAAAAGACCGCTGGGAACATTGGAACCAGTACCAACCTGCCATCGGACCTGGAACCGGACGACGGCCTAGGATGCAGCCTTTTTCCTCCCCTGCCGGCTCCAGCAGCCCCTCTAGCCACCGCTAGGGCAGACGCGCGAGGTCCCAGCTTTCCTCTCCGCCTCCCGGTCTCTTTCCGCCATGCCAGCCGCTCCGCCAGTCGCCGAGCCCTCTGCCCTTCTGCGAGCCCCTGGCCTCCGGCAACCTCACTCCATCTCTCCATCTCCGAGCACTGCGTTTGCCAG
The DNA here is from genome assembly GCA_030248095.1 of Ptycholaimellus sp. GST1_10. NCBI lineage: Eukaryota > Metazoa > Nematoda > Chromadorea > Chromadorida > Chromadoridae > Ptycholaimellus > Ptycholaimellus sp. GST1_10. Next base: position 29,935 of record JASANA010002745.1, read on the forward strand.
CTCAAGCCCCGCCACCTCCTGCCCAGTCGAGCTCTCCTACGCCTGCCCCACTGCGCCACGCCTGCAGTGCGCGGAGGTCGTCTGCAAGCTCTGCGGCATCCCGAGGTCCGGCCAGCGCTTCTGCCCCTCCTGCCAGACGGAGGGCGCTCCTGGCTCGCAGCCGCCTCCCAGCTTTGCCTCAGCGCTTCTGGGTCCCTGCTATGGCCAGCCAGGCTATAGTACACCCCCAACCAGCGGTTTCCTGCCCTCTATTCTCCTTCCCGGTCGCGGTGCCCAGAGATTGTCGGGGGAGCTGTCTGCGGCGGTTGGGATGGACTTCATGGCCCGATCAGCCATCGGCTCCCCGCGCAGCCAGTCCAGGCTCAACTTCGGCCCCAGCGCCATCCGCAACAGCGCCTTCCTTCCCTCGCAAGGACCCCTCGCCCTCCTCTCCCCGCACCCCCTCTTTTCTGCTATCCATTTACGCTCCCCGCCCCGGCCGCCAGGGCCAGCACGCAGCTGGATGAGGCGCACTCTCCATTCTTGCTCAATGTGCCCCCGCGCCTAGGGCTAGGACTCCCGCTCCTTCCACCTACAAACCTCTCACTCTCCTCATTACGTGCTATCACGCACTTTTGTTCACTCGGTCTTTTCTAGATCTCCTGCTCCACAAACTTCATAGTTTTTCGCTTTCCAGCCACGGGGCTCTATACAGCGCATTGTGATCATTCTTCCAGCCTTCCATGCTGAGTTTGCTTCACGCACCATCTTTTAGCTCTCTTGCCTGCCTTATCCTCCTCAGGCGTCAGGGCCTAGCCGCCTCCCGCGCGCGCGCCCACCCTGTGCGAGACTGAGGTCTGCACAAGGGAGGCTACCGAGGTCGCACCTAGTGCCACGGCCGTCTGGCCTCTCTCCTATGCCCATTGCATCAGTGTTGGGTGTAAAAGACCGCTGGGAACAGATGCTATTGTCATGCGTGAAAGTTTGTCACTCAGGAGGGCAAGTATGTGGTTTCTCAACCATTTTCAAAAGTAAGCACAGATTTGGAATCGTTATATACAACTTGTGAACAAAAAAACTCAAGTGTTCTGTTCAATTATCAGCCGTTCAGCTGCTACTAATTATTGATGCTATTGTCATGCGTGAAAGTTTGTCACTCAAGAGGGCAAGTCTGTGGTTTCTCAACCATTTTCAAAAGTAAGCACAGATTTGGAATCGTTATATACGACTTGTGAACAAAAAAACTCAAGTTGTCTGTGCAATTCTCAAGATTACAGGCGCTACAGCGCAAAAACTCTATATTGCAATTTTCAAGCCTTTCTACCCAAAAAAGTAATGTTTCAAATGCTCGGAAATCGGTTCCACCCCTCCAGATCTTCCTAAAATTGCATTACCTTTCAGGAAAAAAAAAGTTTGTCCCAATCCGTTGAGAATTCGGTGAGGACCAGCATTTCCAGAAATATATTGGGCTGGCGCGAGCGAGCATTAGCGAAGTGTCAGCGCCCAGCCCCTCTTTTCGACCTAGGTGTACGTTTTTGGGGTTATTGCTAGATCTCAATATTGATAAGGCTGCCATTCGTCACAGAAAGCTCCATTTGTTTCGATTCTTTTTGCATTGGAAAGAGAAACATCGAATTGACTATAGTTTATCTTTTGCCTTTTGCATAAAACGATTTATATTTACCCATTAAAAATGCAAAACACCATTTGTCCGAACTCCTTCTCCTCCTCCTCCGCATCTATTCAATGGACGATAGTAGGTATTCATTTCTTCCCCCTTCCCCCCTACCCGGGTCCATTGGCCTCATGTAGTTATTCATTGATAAGTCTTAAGTGCAACAGTGGTTGCATGTGCGTCAGTGGTGTAGTGGTGTAAGCGATTGGACAGCTGGCAGGTTCGAATCATTCTCAGGCATCAATTTTTCTTTTTGTGTATATAAAGTTGAGAAAACAACTGGTACCATCGGCAGACAAAAAGCAAAGTTTTTTTCTCCCAAAAATCAATTGCCTTGAGTATATGTCAAGAAAAATTCTCAAAAATATTTTAATTAGTCAATAAATTTGCATTGTATTTTTCGTTTTTGAAACGTTTTGATATATTTTTCTAAACTAGTTTATTTTTACTTACAATTTTTTATTCATCTAATAAAAAAATTAACAAATAAAAATATAACCAAAAAATTAAAAATTTCTATTCACATGTTTTATACTATATTAAAAGTGGAAGAAATATCTGGTACCATTGGCAAGCCAAAAGTGGGTCTCTTTTCTCTAAATTTTGTAATTGCTTCGAGCAAAAAGTCATGGAAATACATCTACTACTAGTGGAATCTGCTGCGTCATCTGCATTTTGTTTTTGGCGCGCATGGAAAGAGACACTGAACTGCGCGCCAAAAACAAAATGCAACTGTCCAAGCAGCAGATTCCACTAGTAGTAGATGTATTTCCCTGACTTTTTGCTCGAAGCAATTACAAAATTTAGAGAAAAGAGACCCACTTTTGGCTTGCCAATGGTACCAGATATATTATATATATACATATATATGAGGACAAAAGTTGAGTAACCTCTATAGACCGCGGAGCGGCCCTTCGGGCCGCGCCGCGGTCAAAAAAGCTCCTTGAGAGCGACCTTGGCAAGGGAAGCGCGCATCTTGAGTCGCTCGGAGAGGACGGAGGGAGTGATGAGCTTGTAGGTGATCACCTCCTTCTGCAGCTTCTCATAGGTGGCCTCGTCGAGGACTTTGGCCGCTCCCAGGTGGTGGTTGGAGGGGAGGGAGGGCGTGATCTTGCTGGAGACCACCTCCGCGCCGGAGAGACGTAGGTGGGCCCGCACCGCCTGCCAAACAGCCTCATTTTCAAAGGTGACCAAAAAAGGAGGGCGCCAGGCCAACCGGCGAGCCGACGGGCGGGACTTTGTGCCAGGGCGTGTCCCTGGCTCCGCAGAAAATGAGCGCCGGTGCCATTTTCCAGAAATTTGCCGCTTGTTAGACTGTGAGGAGGCCAGCAGTCAGCCAGACACCCTCCTGGTTTTGTTGTCATTTCATTCCTCTCCTACCGACCTCTGGGTACACAACGCTGCATTGCAGCTCCTCGTAGGATTCTTCTGCCATTCCAGGAAACATGCCTGCAGTTGGCCCGATGTTGAGGCATAGTACTGCTGGACGAAGAAAACACAAATGTTCTTAACTAAAGCCAATGCAATGCAACTAAAATGCCTTGTAATTGCAACAAAATGTAAATTTACCCTCAAATTTGGAGAAATTCATATATTTTCTCGCATCCACTCCAAATGTTCTTCGAAAGTTTTCAATGGTTACAGTTGCGGTGGTTTTACCTCATTCATCGCTTGACGAATCAACATCAATTAAATTATGCCCTTTCCAATGCCAAAAATCAGAGCAATTGAAACTGTCTGAGAGGAGCTAGAATTTTATCAATTTTATCCCAAAACTTACACCTGTGCCAAAAAGCGGGGCAAAGAGCTTAAGGTTGGCTTGCTCTCTTGCGACAGCCCTCTCTTTTACTCACAACGGCTCTTTTACCTTCAATTTATCTGACCATGCTTGCTAAAGGTTTGAAGGAATAAATAGGTAGCAATGGGGCTGAAACAATTGTAGCATGCTAAAGACTGGAGTCCTAACTGCTCTATCTAGCCCATTCATGGGATGCTAGTGCATTTTGGCTTGCCCGGCTAATTTTTGCTTACTATTCAGTACCTTTTGCATCAAAGCTTGGAGCTCTGGTTCACAAAAGCGATGTGAACGCGGATAAAAGGATAGCAGAGATTGGCAAGTGAAAGGGATCATTCGTCGAAAGGATTGTTGGACTTTCTGCGCGGCGGTGCCTGTGGGGCGTTCTGTTCGGTGGAGGAGGCGGAAAGGGCGGAGAGATTGGCGGCCGAGGAGTCCCGACTGCCCGGCATCTGCGCCGCCATCCCCATCACGTTCGCCAGCAGCGCCTGCGTCGGACCTCAATCCACCGCCTCTACTCTTCCCCTTTCCTTTATCAGTCCTCCTGCTCCCCTGCCTCCCTCCCTCACCTGCCAGTCCTCGGGCTGTCTGGGTCTGGGCCAGGTCAGCCTCCGTGGGTTTGAAGAGACGCGTCCAAGGCGATGCCTCACTCGGCTTGTATCTGCCAATCAACGCTTCCTCAGCCATGCTCTCGCTAGAAGAGGCCAGCAAAGACACCGTCACCACCAACTTCTCCAATCCCAAACCCTCCTCATTCCCCATCCCCAATGCAAATATCAAATAATTAATCAAAGAAGTGTTCTGAATAAGATCCACTGATGATCTGGGGATAAACAAAGGTAAATATCTGGTACAATCGGCAAGCCAAAAGTAAGTCTCTTTTCTCCCAAAATTGACAATACCCCGAGTGAAAAGTCAAAGAAATAAAATTACTGCTACTGGAATCTGCTGCTTGGACAGTTGCATTTTGTTTTTGGCGCGCAGTTCAGTGTCTCTTTCCATGCGCGCCCAAAAACAAAATGCAGATGGCGCAGCAGATTCCAGTAGCAGTCATTTTATTTCTTTGACTTTTCACTCGGGGTATTGTCAATTTTGGGAGAAAAGAGACTTACTTTTGGCTTGCCGATTGTACCAGATATTTCTTCCACTTTTAATATAGCACAAAATATAGATACAAATTTTATATTGTTGGTATATTGATTTTATATATATGTATATTGTTGGTTAAAAATTTATTGTATAAAAAAATATATTTTAAAAAAAAATTACAAAAATATAAGATTCGAAATTTAAAAATAAAATGCAAATTTATTGGCAAATAACATATTTGACCGCGGAGCGGCCCGAAGGGCCGCTCCGCGGTCTATAGAGGTTACTCAACTTTTGTCCTCATATATATATATGTATGTATGTATATATTTCTGGAAATGCTGGTCCTCACCGAATTCTCAACGGATTGGGACAAACTTTTTTTTTCCTGAAAGGTAATGCAATTTTAGGAAGATCTGGAGGGGTGGAACCGGTTTCCGAGCATTTGAAACATTACTTATTTGGGTAGAAAGGCTTGAAAATTGCAATATACAGTTTTTGCGCTGTAGCACCTGTAATCTTGAGAATTGCACAGACAACTTGAGTTTTTTTGTTCACAAGTCGTATATAACGATTCCAAATCTGTGCTTACTTTCTAAAATGGTTGAGAAACCACAGACTTGCCCACTTGAGTGACAAAATTTCACACATGACAATAGCCTCAATAATTAGTAGCAGCTGAACGGCTGATAATTGCACAGACGACTTGAGTTTTTTTGTTCACAAGTCGTATATAACGATTCCAAATCTGTGCTTACTTTTGAAAATGGTTGAGAAACCACATAATTTTCCTTTTGAGATGCAATGATCACCTTCACAGCAGAATTTTTCCTTAATTTTTGAATTTTACTACATGTGGATGTGTAAGCGCTCCGCGGTCACCTATTGCGCTTTGCGCCATATACTTGTTTTGTTAAATTTTCATGACTTATACTCAGGGCGATCAAATTTTGGGATCAAGAGCTTAGTTTTTGGCCTGCCGAATGTACCAATTGTTTTCTCAACTTTAAATAAACTGAAATAAAAATAAATGCCTGAGAAGGATTCGAACCTACCAGTTTCACACAGCTTTCTAATCGCTTTCACCACTACACCACTGGTGCATATGGCTCCTTAGTTTAACTGAAGAATTATGAATAAATAAAGATACAAGAGGCCCAGAGACCCGGGCAGAGGGGGGGGGGGAAGAAATAAATACCTACTATCGTCCATTGAATAGATGCGGAGGAGGAAAAGAAGGAGGAGAAGAAGGAGGAGAAGGAGTTCGGACAAATGGTTTTGAGCGATTTTCTATTGATTACTGCAATATTTTGGCGATTTCTCGCGAGTTTAGGACAATTCGATGATGCTCTTTCTAATGCAAAAAGAATCAGAACGATTGGATTCTTCTGTGAGGAGCAGGAGCCTTATCAATTTTAAGATCTAGCAATAACCCTGAAAACATACACTTGGGTCGAAAAGAGGGGCTGGGCGCTGACGGTCGCTTTGCTCCCTCGCGCCAGCCCAATAAAGGAGTTTAATGGCGAAAGAGGGTGGTAAGATTGGTGAAGGAAGAGGACCCCAGGGCAATGGTCTCATTGAGACGCCGCCATGCAGCCAGGAAGCCAACTTTCCGCCTAGCATTCGCAGTGCATTCGGTGAGTTAGGCAGGCGCAAAGCAAGACGAGAGTGGGGTGAAGGGGTGAGAGTGATGGGACTGACTTGTTCTGGTCCAAGATCTCCTGGGCAAGGTTGCGAGCTTCCGAGCGGCCCACATCACCTCGCATGGCCGCCAGACCCCCGATCAGCTCCTGGCTGGCATCCGGATACCTGGCCAGTTCATTCCCGATTCTCACCCCTATCACTCACAGGATACAGTTTGCAGTGAACTTGCGCACGAAGCCGGAGAGCTCAAGGCTGAGCAGACTTTTATCGGAGAGGCGGAGGACTTCGCCAATAGGCCCCAGGACATCCGTGAGCAGGGCAAACTCCGACACTCCGTCTTCGTCCTATTCGCTTCAGTTGAGTGAGGAAGGGGAAGGGGAGGAGGGGGACTTGTGGGACGTGGCGCTGAAAGAGGTCGCCCAACCAGTGGTGGGCAGGTAGTACTTTGAAAAGGTGGAAAAGTTGGTAATAGAAAAAAAAAAATGGTTCCGATTTGGTCCACTTGGAACGGGTGGTACTGGTAAAAACAGATTTTGGAGGCTACTTGGATCACTTGGTACTTGTAAACGAAAATTCCAACTTTTCCACCTAAAAAGTACCTTATTTTTCCTTGTTTCTGTGACGTTTTTTGGTCTAAATTCTTAATTTTTCTCTGCCCCCAGCGTGTTGCGATTGCTCTCAAACAGGTTTGCAGCATTCCTAAGGCTTCTGCAGGCTGTGGTTGTGTCCTTGGAGGGACAGTGGGAATGTCATGCATCCGCTATTGTGATTTTATGCCTGCCCCTCACTTTTCTTTCCTCCCTTCTGTCCTGCCTGACTCCTGAGGATGGACATGAATCCTTTGATCAGAGCTATACTGCTCAGTATTGTACTAAATGTTGGATTTGACAAGCTTAAGCTGCAAATTTCCTTGAAACCACTTGCTGATCTACTTTCGCCTGCTCCTACTACTACTACTCCTAAGGTTGTGCGCAATCATCTGGTCAATGCAGATCTGGACCCAATGAAGTGGTGGCTGGGCCTCGATCAAGAGAGGCACAACTACTTCGCTCTCCTACCCATCCTCAGCAGTGAATCACCCCTCCGTCAGCTAGCTACCACCATTCTAGCAATGCCATCCTCCTCGAGTGATGTTGAGCGTCTGTTCTCTACCATGGGCACCCTCCTCAACTACAAACGCAACTCCCTTTCTTATAACCAGGTCGTTGCCGAGGTCCTCATTCAGTGCAATCCCAGTCTTCTCAAGGACAACAATGTCTAGTTTACCAAGCATTATGGTCTCGCTTTTGTCTCCTTTTCATCGCTTTGTGTTGCCATGAGCCTCAGCTTGTCTCACCATCCTTTTCTGCTTGATCATCCCGAGAATTTGGACAAAATTTTCCAAGTCAGTTGGAATAAGTGAAAAAATGGAAAAGTTGGAATAGGGGGAAATGTAATGGAAAATGGTAAATTTCAAATTTCTCTAAATGCAATGGAAATGTAACTTGGAAAGGCCACGGGTCACTTGGAATTTTCTAAGTACCACAATTTTTCCACCTGCCCACCACTGCGCCCAACTGCTCCCCGTTGCTGGCCAGTGCCTCGGCGGCAGTTTTGCGCTCCGCTTCCGAGGACAGCGTCAAGCGCCTGCCAAAAAAGCCATCTTCTTTTCTCCTTCAAGATAGGTGAATGAATGCTGACCTTGTTTCCAGAGCTCGAATGAAGTGGTGGAGAACTCGGTACTGGAGCTCCATGAGGAGATAGGCAAGGAGGTGGGGCTTGAGATGGGCGTGGTCTTCCTGGTAGTCGTCCAGTGTCCCGCACACCACCGCCACTCCTTCGCCGCCCTTTGATTCCAGCCTGACAATGTCTTTGCATCTACTTCTGCTTCATCTTTTTATCCAATTTTTAGAATTTATCGAATTATTTATATTTTTTTAATTGGTTTTTAGAGAAATGTTGGATTCAAATAGGTGAAAGAAGACCATTGCTTGGAGAGGATCATGGGCCAGTGGGTTTTGAGGTCTTCGTAGACTTCCTCCAGGAGACAAGCAACTCTGAAGACAATCCGCTTTTGGCCATTTTTTGCGAAAAATAATGCAATACGCTGCTTGCTGATTGGTTTGCCAGTCTTCCTTCAGTTTGTCCAAGTTACGTAGTAGTTCTTGTCGCTGATTCGTCGTTTTTGGATTCTTCAAATGTTCCATGCTTATCATGTTTTTAGAATTGTTTTATGATATTTAATGCAATAAATAGAAATAAGCCAAAGAAAACAGCAATGAATGCTTACGTCTGCTTCTATGCTCAGGCGAACTTGTGTTTTCAAAGCATCCATATTTTCCAAGAAAATGCTGCAGTTGTTAGCCACGGAAACCTGGATATGAATTGGTTGGCAACTTTCGAATTCAAGAGAATGTGAAACCAATATTGCTGTGAAATTCCGAAAACGGTCTCGGTCTTCAAACTTTTTGGCCTTGAACGCCTCGAATGACTCTGAAAAAAGCCACAATTTTTTTGCCAAAATGGGAAATGTTGAAAGACCTTTGTAGCGGCGAGCAAAATGAATCATTTCCTCCGTAGCGACTGCAATTACCCGGGGAATCAGATCCAGGCTTATTTTCCGTCCAAGCTCCACCTCAACGATTCCATCAAGTAGACCAGACGTGATGAAAAGGCTCTGCTTAGCGAACTTGGTCGTCGACCATTTGGATGAGTATGGAGGGCAGCGTGGTGTAGTAGTAGTTGGAGGAGTCGAGATCTGGCACCTCGTCCTTGTACCAATCCTGAGGCATATATTCTGCTGAAGGTATGGAATTAGAAGTATGGGTTGGAATAGAGGAGAACGTCTTTCTCCTGGGACAGAGTGCGGTCCAGCCATTCCCGCATGTCGCTGCTCACCAGCTGCAGGAACCTTCACATCCACCCCTTCATACTAGCCCTAGTGGCAGTTGATAGGATGGGAGACCGATCGCAAAGCTTCCTGGCTGTAGAGGCGGGAAGAAGTAGTGGCAGTGCTTCCACCTTGATGCGCAGCTGAGGATTGCCCAGCATCTCTTCGCTTCTCCAATCAACTGCCACCTTCTTTTCCCCAATCAGGAGGGAGCTGGGAATCGATACGTGTAGGTTTTGAGCCAGGTGAGCAGCTGGAAAAGCTCGTTCTTCTCCAGCTCGTCCTCTGCTATTTCTTTCAACTGGAATACGCCGATATTGAACTTGGGTATGCATAGTGAGAAAATGTATGTCAAACCCTTTCCGAGAGGGCCTCGTGGTACATCTGAACGTAGGCCTCGTAGATGGCGTACTGTGGCGGGAAGCAGGGCACTGCTCCTCCCTTCACGCTCTTCAGATCACCCACCACCACCTGGCGACACGTCTCCAGGTACCTTTCAATTCCTCGCATCTCCTTTGCATTTCAAGCTTTTAGGCACAAATCTGGCAGAAACCTGGCCAGCCACTGCTTGTTCTGGGAGCGATCCTCAAGCTGGTTGCCCTCGATACGCGTGCAGACGGTGGAGCGAAGGATGGCCATCGTATCTTTGCGCCAGGCTCGCGGACGACCGATGGGCAGGAAGCTGTCGTTGAGGAATGGAAGTAAGTTTGAGAAGGGAAAAGGCGGAAGCTATCAAGCACCCATGCGTTTTCTGAGCCTCCAGACACTGAGCATCGATCCGCTCCTCCCGCTCCACGATGCGGAGGACGGTGACCACAGACTGCGGCCCCGGGTCCGCCCCCCGAACGCTGTCCAGCGTTCGCGTCAGAATGCCACGACACTTGCGCCACAGCTCCACGCCCAGCTTCTCCACCTCCCGAAAGTAGGTCTTCAGCAGCTGCAATCCAGTGTTCCCAGTAAGATAGGTGATTGGGCCAAGAAAGGCAGTAAGAAACATTGAGGTCGTAGTCGGACTGGCTCTGGCTCTTGTGGACCTCAAGCATGAGGGCATCGCGAGCGCTCTCCAGCTCCATGAGGTTCTTTTGGGCCAGGAGGAGCTGGTCGGCGTCGATGAGGCCCTGAGTGCGCTGGATGATCTCCTGGACGCTGAAGATCTGCTTCAGGTGTTCTCGGGCCGCCGCCAGCTGGGACAGTGAACGCTGCTCTCTGCTCAGGGCTGCAAATTTCATCTCATCCCCATCTCTTCCTTCTAGCTCACCAGGCCAACTTCGCAGGGAATGCTGGAGCTCCTCGAAGCCGGTGACGAGGTCGCCGATCTCGGTGAGGCTGGAAAAGGGGAGAGTGAAGGGAGGGAGAAATGGAAGAGAGAAGGAGGAGATGGGGGAACTTCTCGCCGATGCTCTGCACGTCCACAGCGGCAGCCTGCAGCTGGGCGAGGCCTTTACGCACGCCTTCCAGCTGGCTCTGCACTCCCGTCTTCAGCATCGCTTCCAGCGCTGCCTTCAAATACCTTCCTTACTCTATCCCCTTCCCACATTCCATCTCAGCTTTCAGGTCTTGGCAGAGAAAGGCAAGAGAAACCTTTTTCCTCTCCGTGCGCTTCTTGTAGGCGTCCAGTTTCTCCAGCTGGTCTGGGCGCTGAAGCATGGTGGCCACCTGGGCCAGTGCTGCCTCCTTCGCCGCTGCTTCCATGCCCTCCAGCATCCCATTTCTTCCCACTCCAAGCTGTGGGGCAGGCCAAGCTTACTTTGAGGTCCATGCGAGCCCTGGGAGTGTCGGGATTGCCCGACTCCAGGCTCTTGTAGGACAATTGGCTCATGCTTCTTAGGCCTGTCTTCCGCCCATTGTGCTTTCTGGCTGGGGAGTGGCAGAGAACTGCGCAATTGAATTCCCCCACACTCCTCCCCTGCGCATCCACAGCAGCCAAGCACCCGAGAAGCTCAGGGCTCAAAACCGCTTGATGCAATGGTCTTCTTTCGTGCCTACCGCGATATTTTAAGAATTCTATGATCATCTACTTATGGTATAAGAATGGAATTAAAATTAACGAAAAGTAGACAGACTGGATTAGTGGATGAATAGGCCGAGGTATACCCAACCATCCGACCAACCCGCGCGACATACCATTGCTCTACCCTTCCGTAGACATATTACCTTTCTGATTTTTATATGACATTAATGATTTTCTTATGATTTGGATGAACAAGCATTTAGAATTGAGGAAAATTGGTACATTTGAGGAAGGCAAAAGTTACTAGGATGGAAGAGATCGTATTGCCCGTGATCGAAGACGAAGAAGCGGAAGAAGAAATGGAGGAAGACGCAGAAGTGGTGGAGGATGAAGAAGAGGCAGAGGAGGAGCTTGACGTTGATGTCACCAGAAGCGACTCCAACATTTCCCAACTCTCCAAAGCATCTGCTCGAAAGAAACGCCCCACTAGCGGTTGCTAAATTCCAATTATTAGCATAACTTTTTGTCATAGTTTAAAGAGGTAAATGTAGGAGAAATGTAATAGAAAAGAAAACAGGAGAGGTAAATGCTAAAATGAGAAATGAAGAGTTGTCAGAGAAGCGGGAGCGATTGCGGAGGCGGAGATTCTTCTTCCGCACCTCGCCCAGCCAGATCCTGGCCCTGATGCAGGAGGCAGGGCCGAAAGGCATCAGCAATCGAGAGATCGTCCAAAGACTTCACGGCCTCTGCGACCACGCCACCTATAAGTCCAAGATCAGGGTTCTCTCCATCTACATCCTCTGCACTTGCCTCCTCATACAGGCGCATTCTTGAGGAGCTGGACACGATAATGAAGCAGCTGGAAGCGGCCCATCCTGGTCTTTGGCGACGGCGCGCTCACTCCGAAGGCCGCCAAACCACCCATCGGTCACCTTACCCTTAGCCTCTTCTTCAACCCCTACTCTCCCTCCATCAAAGGACCATTTCAGATGGGTCTGGCACCAATATGCAGAGATGGGCGATCATTTGCGCCTCATCGCAGACTTCACAGCCGCCAGCGGGATCCAAGCTCAGATAGGCGACAAGGTGAGAGGGAGAGTAGGAGGGAGGTGTCTTCTAAGAGGCGCCAACCTGGCTACAGATACCGCTGGATGCGAAGTCGAATCTTGTCCTGTCGGAGCGGAATGTGTCCCGCATGCTCACCATCATCAAGGCACTCAAAGAGCGACGCGTCATTTCCAATCCACAATTCGCTTTTCAGCAGGTTGTCTCTCCACTGCTTCAATAGACTAGACTGGCCCTTCTTTCCAGATGCTATCGGACACGGAAGGTGGGGACGGCTCCGAAGTTTGCCGAAGAACGATCAAGAAGTACTTCAATCTGCTCCAGAAACGCGGCGTCTTCAAGCTTCATGCCGTCCTCCTCCCTGACCCTACCTCACCTGGTGCTCAGAAAAAGGTTCATTTTCGATAATTTACTCCGCTATTGAGTGAACTGAAAAGTTGAGGTGGAAATGCTGCTGCTGGAAGGCTTGGAGCCGAATTCACCTGAAGTCCAAGAGACCATCAATCTTGTTAAGGTCAGTGATTCCTACACTTATATGATGCTGATTTTACAATAATATGACCAGTTTAGCGCATTCGTTTGCCTAACATAATGAAGCATGAATATGAAGCTGGTCGTGATTGAGGAAAATATGGCTCAGTCCGCGAAAGAGAAGGAGGAACGAGCTACTCAAAAGGAGCACAAAGTTAGTGCTCTTTGATTGGCCCCATTTTTCAGCTGCTGCTGACGTGAAATGCGATCAGGAGCAGAGGTTTGAAGGCGCAGTTGCGGGAAATGAAGCGTAAGTCGGTGAGTAGGCGAGTGGAGGATAGCTTCGTGGGCGTCTCACCCAAACGTTTTCCCCACCCCGCTCTTGCTTACTCCATCAACTCCCACTTTTACCAGGCGAGAGGAAATGCAAGGAAGCCCTGGAAGCCACCGTAAATGGCGTAGCCAACGTAACAGCTTGTCTCAGTTGCCCATTTCTTATAGTTT
>JASANA010002746.1:0-23306 GCA_030248095.1 Ptycholaimellus sp. GST1_10
ACACAGCAGCCAGAAAAGCAGCACTTGCCCTCTTCTCAGAAACTCCCACCCACCTTGCTAAAACTTCTCACTTACTAATTCCACCCTGCCTTGTGTTTCGATATCCGCCATACAGCTGTTATTGCTCGGCGTTTGAGAAAAACAAAAGTGAAAAGTCACTCGGAGCAATTGGCTAAAAAAACCCAAAAAAGCAATGACATAATCTTTGTCAGTCTGATGATTTTCATGAAGGTATAGAATGCAGATTTCATTCCCAGAAACATGCTCTAAATTATGGAATTCAAATATGCTCGCAAACTTACTGTGATGTAGCTCATCTCCACGGGGAAAAAGTTAGAACTTGAATATTTAAAACCAACATAGGGATCTGAAATTCAACAATTTTCTTACAAACTTTCCCTATGCTATAACACAAGGTATAGTATGCAGATCTCATTCCCAGAAATGTGCTATAAATTATGGAATTCAAATATGCTGGCAAGCTTACTTGTGACGTAGTCATTGAATGGGGAAAAAGTTTGAACTGATATTTGAGTGAATGGATAGGGATTCGATATTGGGCTTGGCGCGAGCGCGAGCATTAGCGAAGTGTCAGCGCCCAGCCCCTCTTTTCGACCCAGGTGTATGTTTTGGGGGTTTTCGCTAGATCTCAATTTTGATAAGGCTCTAGCTCCTGACAGGAAGCTTCAATCTTTCTCAATTTCTTTTTGCATTGGAAAGAGCAGCGTCGAATTAACCAGAACTCGCGAAAAATCGCCAAAAAGTTTCAGAAACGCTGGAGAAAATCACTCAAAACCATTTGTCCGAACTCCTTCTTCTTCTTCTCCTTCTTCTTCTTCTCCTTCTTCTCCGCATCTATTCAATGGACGATAGTAGGTATTCTATTTCTTCCCATTCCCCGAGTCCCTTGGCCTCATGTATTTATTCATAGCTCTTCAGTTAAACAATGGAGTCACATGCACCAGTGGTGTAGTGGTGTAAGCGATTGTGTCGCACGCACGAAACTGGTAGGTTCGAATCCATCTCAGGCATTCAATTTATTTTTGCGTATTTAAAGTTGAGAAAACAACTGGTACCATCGCCAGGCCAAAAAGTAAAACTCTTTTCTCCCAAAAATCGAGTGTACTAAGCATAAGTTAAGAGAATTTCGCAAGTCTCTTTTCTGTTTGACAGCAAGTTTTTATTGTATTATTCATTTTCGAGTATTTTCTTTTCATTAAATTTTTTACAGGTTTTTTCTTTCTTTTTTTCTTTATATATCGAATAAAGTTTTGACTAAAATATATAACCAACAATATAAAGAGTTGTATTTATACATTTTATGCTATATTAAAAGTGGAAGAAATATCTGATACCATCGGCAGGCCAAATGTGGATTTCTTTTTTCCAAAATTTGCAGTTTGCCTGGAGTAAAAAATCAAGGAAATACATTTTCTACTAGTGGAATCTGCTGCGTCATCCTGCAATTTGTTTTGGGCGCGTATGGAAAGAGACACTGAACTGCGCGCCAAAAACAAAATGCAACTGTCCAAGCAGCAGATTCCACTCGAGAGAAAATGTATTTCCTTGACTTTTTACTCCAGGCAACTGGTATTTTTGGAGAAAAGAGTCCCACATTTGGCCTGCCGATGGTATCAGATATTTAATAATTTTCTTCCAAACTTTCCCTATGCTATAATTAGTTAACCGATGCTGTCATTGCTGGCATTGGTCCCTGCCGCAGCCTTGGGCGCTGCCATAATGAAATCTGCATTCTAACACTCTGTTATAGCATAGAGAAAGTTTGGAAGAAAATTGTTAAATATCAGATCCCTATGTTTCACTCAAATATCAGTTCTAACTTTTTCCCAATTCAATGACTACGTCACACTAAGCTCTCCAGCATATTTGAATTCTGTAATTTAGAGCACATTTCTGGGAATGAAATCTGCATTCTATACCCTGTGTTATAGCATAGGGAAAGTTTGGAAGAAAATTGTTATATATCAGAACCCTATGTTTCACTCAAATATCAGTTCTAACTTTTTCCCCATTCAATGACTACGTCACACTAAGCTCTCCAGCATATTTGAATTCCGTAAGGCGACTTCGACATCAAGTTCCATCAAGATCGACTCAATCCAGATGGATGGGTGGAGCTACCTACCATGAAGACGGACAAGCGTGAGGACTTCATCCGCAAGGACCCCAAGATCTAAGAAGAAGTGAAATTTGAAGAGATAAATTTAGATTCTATGACCCCCTATGATGACTCCCCAATTATTACTAACTTCCGGGCGGCCGGGTGTGTGGAGAGGGGCCATCTCGATGTCGCCATCAGAGGGACCGACGTTTAGATGGTGAAGGACCCCAAGGCCCTCTCCAACTGCCCGAATTGTGATAGTACCATTTATGGCCATTCCGGACTGTATAAAAGAGGAGGGATTGCCCCATGATCCTCAGTGTCAGCACTACTACCATCAGATGCCCCCACATCCTACGCCAGATAAACTTGAACCAGAAAGAGAGACCCAGCGGCCTGTACAAGCCAATTGCTCCGAGTGCCTTTTCACTTTTGTTTTCTCAAATGCCGAGCAATACCAGCTGTATGGCAGATATCGAAACACAAGGCAGGGTGAAAGTACTAAGTGAGAAGTTTTAGCAGGGTGGGTGGGAGTTTATCAAAGAGGACAAGTGCTGCTTTTCTGGCTGCTGCTTCCATTGAGAGTTCTTCTTTTGGATTGGCAAAGCCCACTTCCCGCCAAGGCAACTGATTCCACATTTCTATGCAAAGCCTTCTATTGATGTTGTTGTCATTTTTTGCTGGTGGACACCTCTCGAGGAACAGAATGCTTCTTAAAAGTTTGCCCAACAAATCATGCACAAAACAGTTAATTGAAACTGAAATGTAGAGAATATCTGAAATGTTAAGGCTTAACCTTGGAAGTTTCCATCAAATATAAGTTTGAAATAAATAAACAGTTCAGTGAGTGGCCAGAAAAGCTGCTTCTCCCATATTCCATTAGTGCCAACTGTTGACCAGACCTACCAGGCTTGACGCAGCATGCTTGAAAGCAATTTTCTGCAGCAGAAATGGAGCAATCTGGAAAAAACTGCAAACATTTCTACATAATAGCATATCATTTCTTTTAAATATCAGTTCGCTAATTGATATGATATTTGATCGAAAAGTATATGATATTATTTAGAAATGATATGATATTTGGTCTCAGAGAACTGATATTTGAAAGAAATGATATGATATTATTCTTACATATACCCCGCGTTCTTGGATTCAGCCGCCCATCCTATTCAATTGAACATCATTTTATTCCGTCGTCGTGGATAAGAAAAAAGGAATAGAAGTTCTCCGATTTCCTATGTCTCTTTGTCTTGCTCCTGCCACTCTATGGTGGATAAAAGAAAGGAAAAAACTAAAAGTTTCTTCGATTTCACCTGCCAACATTTTTTCCAACTTCTACCAGCTTTCTCCTTAGGTCCATGTTTTAGAAAGCCAAAGACTACGATACAGGAGTTGAGCAATGGAGGACATCCGTTGGATTGGCTACTCCACAGATTACCTCGGCTCCAATTGCATCCCGCCCATCACAAAGACCTGTGGCTGGCCGGAGATCCACCGCCTCTCCTTCTTCTTCACCGCTCTTTGGCCACGTCATGCCTTCAGACGTACCCTCCTCCAGTTCCCTTGCTCCCTTTCCATGGAGGAGTTGAAGGTATTATTGAGGACAGTACTGAACTTTGCTCCATTGAAACTGATCTGTCCTCACTAATACCTTCACATCCCCCCCCCTTCCATGGTGAAGGTGGGGGGAAGGTATTATTGAAGACAGATCAGTTTCAATGGAGCAAAGTTCAGCACTGTCTCTTTCCTAGGCTACCAACTTAGGCTTAGGTAAATAGCTAAAATGTCCTCTAATTTTAAAACTTGTACTGTCCTCTACGCTGCACTTTCCCCGTTCTCAGGCGCGGAGAATATATCTGCACTAATGGAGGCGGTGGCCAGTGGGAATCTGGACGGAGGCCTGGCAGAGTTGGTGCTGCCGCGCCCGCGCTTCTACACCGCCGTGTCCTCCTACATTCCTCAAACTCGTCGCCTAGCCTTTCCCCTCCCCCTCACCAGCACAGCCAAACCCACCAGCAGGCCTCTTCTACCGCCCAGCTGATCCTGAGCACTGGTCTCCTGCCCAGCATGGGCTGTCGCGCCTGGTACAAGCGGCCTTTGAGCCTCTGCCTTGGCAACTTTGGCTTCTTTTCTTGGTTTTTGTTCTATTTGGCACGCCTCGATCTTAGTCGCTCAAAACGTCGCCTATTTCAGCTGTCCCAGATCCTGCTCAAAGCGCTAACCTCACTGCCGCACAAATCAAGGTGCTAGCCTGACGATTGCTTGGATGGAGATCATAGGAAGGCAGATATTGCAGCAGTGTGACGATGTCCCTGGGACTGCTGATTGCCATCCGAAATCTGATGATGGTCCGTGTCTATCGTGCCAATCTTTCGGCCAGAAGCATTGCAGCCACTCCTCCGGGCCCCGAATTCGCCTCTGTTCACGATCTGGTCCGTCTTGCATTTTGCAGCTCATCTCATTAGGCACTTCGGGAATCCAATGAAACTGACATGTCAATGCTAATTTAAAAGAAGCTCCTTAGCTTGCATAAATACGGGAGGCCAAATTTCTAGCCAATTTGCTGAGTTTTTGGCCTAAAATCTCTTTTCGGGTACTAGCATGGCAATGAACCAAGCTTGGCCAGCTAGAGCAAAAGGTGCCTCAAAGATTTGCCAAAGAAAATTTATAGGTTATCCGCTCAGCAATAGATTGGGATTGCACCCAGTATGCATTCAGATGCAACTCTGTCAAAAATTGGCCTGTTTTTTTGCCTTTAAGAAAATATGAACTGCAGGTGCGGGCAGTCGAAAATAGATGGTACAGATTGGCATTCAGCAGCCGTGAAGATTACATATTGCGTCTCATCTCCAGCGCCCCCAAATCCAATCCACTCAGCAACCTCCAGCCATTGCTGAAATATCCATCAGCCACTCACTTTGGAACCGTCGGTTTCAGCCGCTTACTATCACAACTGCCCTGTCAAATTTGTCAAATATTTGCAAAATTTATGTTTTAATAAATCAATCGATAGGTAATCTTCATCATAGATTCAAAGAGCAACATGGGAGTAAATTTGGAGGAAGACTACAAATCTTTATGCCCTTTTGCCCCTACTTGGTCTTTTTGAAGTTATATTTTGGGTAAAAAATTCTTAATTTCGTGTTCTTCATTTTTCTGAACTATTAACACCCACACAAATTAAAATTGAACCATTTATAAGCAGTCTTGTCAAGCGCAAGTCATAAAATGAGCTATTATACGCGACAAAGACCATCATATGTGCTCTTCGATAAGGACAAATAATGAAATATGTTTGCTTTTTAATATCCACTCATAAAACTTTGAAATCAGAACAAAATTTTAAAATTAAAATCTAAAATCTAAATTCTAAAATTTTTTCAAAAAGTCTATCTTCATTTTTTAAAAATTTCACAAAATGGAAAAATTTGCAAAGTGAATAGTGAACTGTGCAGATTGCAAACTGGTGGAGCAGGGAGGCGTGGTGGCGCAGGCGAAGACAGGGCAACCGCCACCCAGCGCTCCACCATCCCTCCCTCATACCCTCCACGCTCCTCTTTTTTCCATCCTGCGACCCAGAGCGAGCAGCAGTCCATGAAATCAGAGTGACCTCACCCCCCAGCTCAGTGCTGCAGAGAAGGAGACAGCCGCACTGGTCGGCTTGTCTGTAAGCGGGTTCCATGTCTTTACCCACCAGCAAACCGCTTCAACAGAGACAAGACAGAGGGTATATTCCAGTTCAACTATGAGCGTCGCCGGCGGAAACTGAGTGAACACTGCGCCCCGGACTTCACTTGGAAAGCAAGCCGGCGACTGGAGGTTGAGGCTTTTCGCTTGTATGCTTCTGAACAGTATTGGCGGTGCAGCTAGTTAGCGGCAGCTTTCTGATGGCCTGCACTGGCTTCATGGCAGCTGGTCTCATGTTGATCATGGAAAAGAATGGTGACGTCCTTTTCTATGCTGTCTCCTCCTTGCTTCACCTGCTTCGTTTTGTGCTGCCATCCGCCCTGCTCGTGTAGAGATGAAATGCTTAACCTGAAACCCCCAGCGATGTTGTCGCTGTCTGAATGGCAACTTTGGCAATAACTTCCTAGCGAACCAACTAACGGCCATTCATAAAAGCGGGGGCCAGTTTCATGGCCGACGAATTCATTTCTTCTCAGCTGCCGATTTCTCAGTCACAAAAGCAGCCTCAAAGTTCTGATGCTGAAATCTGCCGTTTTGCCGTTATTATGAGCACGCATTTTACGTCCGTTCGCCATTACCGCAATAAAGCGCTCTGCGTTCTCCAGTTACGCTTTGCGCCACTATACTTTTAGAATAAAAATATTGCTGAAAAATGGAATCTCAATTTGTTTCAGAGATTGGATCTCAATCCTCCGGAAATATCACCTGCATTTGGGGGCGGGATAGTGGTCACCAAACTCGTATACTGTTTTTGTTTGTATCTTGCGCTTAGACAAGCCGGTTGCATAATTGGTAATCTCAACAAGTATATGGCGCAAAGCGCAATAGGTGACCGCGGAGCGCACCACCTTCCAGCTTACAATATGAATGCATAGAATTTCGTCACTCCAAAGGGCAAGTCTGTGGTTTCTCAACCATTTTCAAAAGTAAGCACAGATTTGGAACCGCTATATACGACTTGTGAACAAAAAAACTCAAGTCTTCTGTTCAATTCTCAGCCGTTCAGCTGTTACTGATTATTGATGCTATTGCCGTGCATGAAAATTTGTCACTCAAGAGGGTAAGTCTGTGGTTTCTCAACCATTTTCAAAAGTAAGCACAGATTTGGAACCGCTATATACGACTTGTGAACAAAAAAACTCAAGTCTTCTGTGCAATTCTCAAGATTAAAGGTGCTACAGCGCAAAAACGCTATATTGCAGTTTTCAAGCCTTTCTACCCAAAAAAATAATGTTTCAAGTGCTCAAAATCCGGTTCCCCTTTGCCGGATCTTCCTAAAATATTATAACCTTTCAGGAAAAAAAAGTTTGTCAAGATCCGTTGAGAATTCGCCCGTTCCCAGCATTTCCAGACACATATATATATATATGAGGACAAAAGTTTAGTAACCTCTATAGACCGCGGAGCGGCCCTTCGGCTGCCGCGGTCAAAAATTGTCAAGGCAAATTGGGGGGCGGGGGGCAAAAACTCTGGTTGGTCCAAAACCGGCTTGTTTGGCGGGGAAAACCCTTGCGGGGATTCTGGTCATCAGCCCAGCAGTCTTTCAGCTTGATTTTTCCGGCGTCCCAAAAGTGACGCGCATTCAGTTGTTGTAGTGGGATGAGGGATGTAACACAACATTTTCAAATGTCAAGTGCAGCATGCGAATAGCTCAACTGATTCAACAAAGTCAGTCGTCAGACTCACTTATCTTTGCCCTATGAGTATTTGGTTGGTTTGCTGACTGCTGTAAAAACCGAGGCTGGACTGGAGCAGGAGAGGGCAGTGGAAGAAGATGTTTCCTCTTCTAAACCCCCCGACCCCCAGCGGCAATCTCAGTGGGAGCGGAGTCCATTGATTCCACTGTCGCCGAAATGCTCGTCGATTTTGTCCCGGTGTAGTAATGATGCGATTGCAGTTGCTGCTGGATTTTCTAATATTGCGCTTTTTCCCCTTTTTTCTCTATTTCCCTAAAAAGTTGCCAAAAATTGATGTTGGAGAGCGGAGTTTTAGGGAATCGAGCATTATAAAGCTATCAATTTTTTAGTTTTTTTATTCCTGTAAAGTAGGCTTGGGGAAATGAAAATGGCTGAAATTTTGCATGAATGCCCGCTTTGGTGGTTGCTTGGGACCTTTATTGAGGTTTAGCGAAATTTTTGGGTTATCAACAAAACTTAGAATAACTCACCTGTAGATTATTTTATTTTTTCTTTATAACCTTTAAAATCGTTAAAGAAATGGGCAAAATAGATTTGTAATAGTCTCATTTCAAAATATTTTCTTCAGCGCGTATAATTACAAATTTTAACTTTGCAAAAAAAACTTTGCCTTTCTGTTGCAGTATCCTAGGGCGCGACAGAGCCCTAGTTATGAATGGGCGATCGAGTTTTTGGGTGGTTGAGTGTGACCGAATTGATTGAAAGATTGGTAGGGTAAACCCCAGGACATATATATATATATATATTAGAAGGTTTGGCCAGTGGCCGCGCTTTGCGCGGCCACTCTTGATGTGGTACAATCGGCAAGCCAACAGTAAGTCTCTTTTCTCCCCAAATTGACAATACCGAGCTGAAAAGTCAAAGAAATTGAAAATTACGTGCTACCCTGGAATCTGCTGCTTGGACAGTTGCATTTTGTTTTTGGCGCGCAGTTCAGTGTCTCTTTGCAGTGCGCGCCCGAAAAACAAAATGCAGATGGCGCAGCAGATTCCAGTAGCAGGAATTTTATTTCTTGACTTTTCACTGGGGTATTTTCAATTTTGGGAGAAAAGAGACTTTTTTCTGGTGGCTTGCCGATTGTACCAGATATTTCTTCCACTTTTAATATAGCACAAAATATCAGTTATCAGAATTTTATATTGTTGGTATATTGTTTTTATATATATGTATATTGTCTGGCTAAAAAATTATTGTATATAAAACTTATTTTAAAAAATAAATAAATAATATAAGATTTGAAAATTAAAAAATAAAATGCAAATTTATTGGCAAATAACATATTTTTGTTAAATTTTTCATGACTTATACTCAGTGCAATCGTATTTCTGTAATGAAGAGCTTAAGTTTTTGGCCTGCCGAATGTACCAATTGTTTTCTCAACTTTAAATAAACTGAAATAAAAATAAATGCCTGAAAGAGGATTCAGAACCTACCAGTTTCACACAGCTTTCTAATCGCTTTCACCACTACACCACTGGTGCATATGGCTCCTTAAACTTAACTGAAGAATTATGAAATAAATAAAGATACAAGAGGCCCAGAGACCCGGGCAGGGGGGGGAAGAAAATCAGAACCTACTATCGTCCATTGAATAGATGCGGAGGAGGAGAAGAAGGAGGAGAAGAAGGAGAGAAGGAGAAGGAGTTCGGACAAATGGTTTCGATGATTTCTTATTGATTACTGCATATTTTGGCGATTTCTCGTGAGTTTAGGACAATTCGATGATGCTCTTTCTAATGCAAAAAGAATCAGAACGATTGGATTCTTCTGTGAGGAGCAGGAGCCTTATCAATTTTAAGATCTAGCAATAACCCCGAAAACATACACTTGGGTCGAAGCAGGGCTGGGCGCTGACGGTCGCTTTGCTCCCCCTACCTAGCCCCACACACACACACACACACACACACACACACACACACACACACACACACACACACACACACACACACACACACACACACACACACACACACACACACACACACACACACATCCTAGGGCGCGACAGCGCCCTAGTTATGAATGTATATATATATATATATATATATATATATATGTATATATATATATATATATATATATATATATATATCAATCGAAAGCTCACAGTCTGCTCCAGATGGCAAAATTCTTGAAATTTTGATTTAGGCCTCTGAATTTTAATAAATAACTAAATTATTAACTGAAATATATAAAAAGGGAAACTGAGCGATTTTTATAAACTGATGCTCAGGCTAGCTTCAATGCGAAAGGGAAACTGCGCAGATTTTTATGAACTGATGCTCAGGTTAGCTTCAATGCGATAGATTTTAAATTATGGAATCTTAGAGGAATGTCCAATTGATTGAATGAAACCCTTATCAAACAAAAACACCAAACGGTGGCTTTTTCCCAAAAAACTGTTTGGAGCCTTGTTCATGTGGAAACTAAATATGTTTTCCACATGGCCAAGGTATAGACAAGACTAAAATGCTACAGCATGAGCAGCTTATGAATTGTCAATCATCAAAAACAAATAGGCTAGGTGTGACAAATTCGAGACAAATTTTGATTTAAATTCTAAACCAATCCAATGATCATTCATAAGCAGGCGGCAATTTTGGCACAAAGAAGACAAAATTTATTGAAATATATAATATACAAAAGAAAATATACCTAGTGAATTAAATGTAATTTAATGCTTTGAAGTAATTTAATTAATTTACCTGTAATTTAATGCTTTGAAGTTAAATCGAAGAAATTTTTCTGGATTTTTGTAAGAAATTATAAATTGACTAAATGAAGCGTAACCAAAAAAAACAAAAAAAAATAAAATTTTATCAAAATTAGCTAAGGTAAAGTTAAATTTTGCTGGCATTCGCAATATGATCAATTTTTATTTATTTTAATCTGAATCATGCTTCAATTTTGACATGTTTTATGCTGTAAGAGGCTAAAAAATAATTTAGTAAAGTTCAGAAAACACTTATCATTTAAGCCAAAAATGGAAGGCGAGACAAAAACTAGAATAATCTAGGTGACAGGGTTCCTGCCATAAATTGCCGCCTGCTTATGAATGATCATTGGATTGGTTTAGAATTTAAATCAAAATTTGTCTCGAATTTGTCACACCTAGTCTATTTCTTTTTGATGATTGACAATTCATAAGCTGCTCATGCTGTAGCATTTTAGTCTTGTTTGAATATTTTTGCGTGCTTCGCGCGTATCAAAAAGAGAAATATTGAACAAATTGTTGACCCCTAACAAAAGTCTTGCAATTTGAATCACTTACTACACAGATCGAAAATTGCACCCGGCGTCCAAAGGCCAAAAGCCAAATTTTGATTTCCTAAACTATTCGCCTTTCGATTAATTATTGTTCTTAGCTAGGCAACTGAGCATCGTAAATTGGTAAATATTGGCCAACGCTGCTCCATTCATCACACAGTAACATGCAAAGCGTAAAACTATGAAAATTATGAAACAAGCGAGTATAGTGGTGCTCTGCATTTTCAATGAGCTAAGGATTAGTATTTCCATTAAAACTGTTGTCCCCACTTTTTACATTGCGGTACATGGGGGGCCTTTTCAGTCCACCTAAATTTAAAAATATTTTTCTAAATTTTTTTTTACAATAAGCTGTCGTGGGCCGACGCATCCTGTGGCCAGGGGTCACCCGTAGCGCTGCCATCTACAGCCCACTACCCCCTGCCCATAGCTGGGGAGCCTAAGCCACTCCCCCACCCTCCTGCAGCCTCGGGCAGTCCCTTTCCTGAGCCCCCTCTCCATCCCACAATAAGCTGTCGTGGGCCGACGCATCCTGTGGCCAGGGGTCACCCGTAGCGCTGCCATCTACAGCCCACTACCCCCTGCCCATAGCTGGGGAGCCTAAGCCACTCCCCCACCCTCCTGCAGCCTCGG
This sequence comes from Ptycholaimellus sp. GST1_10, assembly GCA_030248095.1. Lineage (NCBI taxonomy): Eukaryota > Metazoa > Nematoda > Chromadorea > Chromadorida > Chromadoridae > Ptycholaimellus > Ptycholaimellus sp. GST1_10. Next base: position 11,407 of record JASANA010002746.1, read on the forward strand.
GCAGTCCCTTTCCTGAGCCCCTCTCCATCCCACAATAAGCTGTCGTGGGCCGACGCATCCTGTGGCCAGGGGTCACCCGTAGCGCTGCCATCTACAGCCCACTACCCCCTGCCCATAGCTGGGGAGCCTAAGCCACTCCCCCACCCTCCTGCAGCCTCGGGCAGTCCCTTTCCTGAGCCCCTCTCCATCCCACAATAAGCTGTCGTGGGCCGACGCATCCTGTGGCCAGGGGTCACCCGTAGCGCTGCCATCTACAGCCCACTACCCCCTGCCCATAGCTGGGGAGCCTAAGCCACTCCCCCACCCTCCTGCAGCCTCGGGCAGTCCCTTTCCTGAGCCCCTCTCCATCCCACAATAAGCTGTCGTGGGCCGACGCATCCTGTGGCCAGGGGTCACCCGTAGCGCTGCCATCTACAGCCCACTACCCCAAGGCCCGCCCCCCCCCGCCCGCGCCCCCGCCCCCCCCCCAAAGCGCCGGGCCCGCTCCGGCCAGGGGCCTCGGCGCGCCCCGCCCCCCCCTGCCCATAGCTGGGGAGCCTAAGCCACTCCCCCACCCTCCTGCAGCCTCGGGCAGTCCCTTTCCCTGAGCCCCTCTCCATCCCACAATAAGCTGTCGTGGGCCGACGCATCCTGTGGCCACGAGCCACCCGTAGCGCTGCCATCTACAGCCCACTACCCCCTGCCCATTGCTGGGGAGCCTAAGCCACTCCCCCACCCTCCCTGCAGCCCTCTCCCTGAGCCCCCTCTCCATCCCACAATAGCTGCCGTGGGCCGACGCATCCTGTGGCCAGGGGTCACCCGTAGCGCTGCCCCTCCTCAGCCCCACTACCCTCCTTACCCATAGCTGGGGAGCCTACAGCCACTCCCCCCACCCTCCTGCAGCCTCGGGCAGTCCCTTTCCTGAGCCCCTCTCCATCCCACAATAAGCTGTCGTGGGCCGACGCATCCTGTGGCCAGGGGTCACCCGTAGCGCTGCCATCTACAGCCCACTACCCCCTGCCCATAGCTGGGGAGCCTAAGCCACTCCCCCACCCTCCTGCAGCCTCGGGCAGTCCCTTTCCTGAGCCCCTCTCCATCCCACAATAAGCTGTCGTGGGCCGACGCATCCTGTGGCCAAGGGTCACCCGTAGCGCTGCCATCTACAGCCCAATACCCCCTGCCCATAGCTTGGGAGCCTACGCCACTCCCCCTCCCTCCTGCAGCCTCGGGCAGTCCCTTTCCTGAGCCCCTCTCCATCCCACAATAAGCTGTCGTGGGCCAACGCATCCTGTGGCCAGGGGTCACCCGTAGCGCTGCCATCTACAGCCCACTACCCCCTGCCCATAGCTGGGGAGCCAAAGCCACTCCCCCACCCTCCTGCAGCCTCGGGCAGTCCCTTTCCTGAGCCCCTCTCCCATCCCACAATAAGCTGTCGTGGGCCGACGCATCCTGTGGCCAGGGGTCACCCGTAGCGCTGCCATCTACAGCCCACTACCCCCTGCCCATAGCTGGGGAGCCTAAGCCACTCCCCCACCCTCCTGCAGCCTCGGGCAGTCCCTTTCCTGAGCCCCTCTCCATCCCACAATAAGCTGTCCCGTGGGCCGACGCATCCTGTGGACAGGGGTCACTCGTAGCGCTGCCATCTACAGCCCACTACCCCCTGCCCATAGCTGGGGAGCCTAAGCCACTCCCCCACCCTCCTGCAGCCTCGGGCAGTCCCTTTCCTGAGCCCCTCTCCATCCCACAATAAGCCTGTCGTGGGCCGACGCATCCTGTGGCCAGGGGTCACCCGTAGCGCTGCCATCTACAGCCCACTACCCCCTGCCCATAGCTGGGGAGCCTAAGCCACTCCCCCACCCCCTGCAGCCTCGGGCAGTCCCCTTTCCTGAGCCCCTCTCCATCCCACAATAAGCTGTCGTGGGCCAGACGCATCCTGTGGCCAGGGGTCACCCGTAGCGCTGCCATCTACAGCCCACTACCCCCTGCCCATAGCTGGTGAGCCTAAGCCACTCCCCCACCCTCCTGCAGCCTCGGGCAGTCCCTTTCCTGAGCCCCTCTCCATCCCACAATAAGCTGTCGTGGGCCGACGCATCCTGTGGCCAGGGGTCACCCGTAGCGCTGCCATCTACAGCCCACTACCCCCTGCCCATAGCTGGTGAGCCTAAGCCACTCCCCCACCCTCCTGCAGCCTCGGGCAGTCCCTTTCCTGAGCCCCTCCCCGCCCCCTCCATCCCACAATAAGCTGTCGTGGGCCGACGCATCCTGTGGCCAGGGGTCACCCGTAGCGCTGCCATCTACAGCCCACTACCCCCTGCCCATAGCTGGTGAGCCTAAGCCACTCCCCCACCCTCCTGCAGCCTCGGGCAGTCCCTTTCCTGAGCCCCTCTCCATCCCACAATAAGCTGTCGTTGGCCGACGCATCCTGTGGCCAGGGGTCACCCGTAGCGCTGCCATCTACAGCCCACTACCCCCTGCCCATAGTTGGGAAGCCTAAGCCACTCCCCCACCCTCCTGCAGCCTCCGGCAGTCCCCTTCCTGAGCCCCTCCCCGGGAAGCTCTCTCCCTGCATGAGTACGACTCTGTGGATGCTCGCGAGTGCTGCCTGCTTATGTACAACCTCTCCCATCGCACCATCGCTTCCATCCGGCCAACAACATGGGAAAGATGACAAAGCTATAGAAATGAAATTTGGTATGGAGGTAGATCCAATCAACAGGCATCTCCTCTCATTCAAGTTGTATGTTAGGTATGCACCGTTAGGTGCTGCCTCCTCTACCAGCATAAAGCTGATGATCTCAAAAAAAAAAACTTTCCTTGGTTTACATAAAAATTTGCGGCTCATTTCATTGAGAAGAAATTGAAAAATAGTAACTTTTGTAAGGTCACTCAAAAATTGGTACACCTCGACAGTGAAGGCTGAAGTATTATTTACCTAATTTTGTGGCTTGATTTCTCAGCCCCATCAAAGCCGATTGAGTCCAAAATTTCACACAATTTTGGTCTAAGTGTCCTTACCAAAATTGCCTTTCCCCCTTTCCTTTACCCCCCCCCCCCCATTTTCGCCAAATTGACTATAATTTTCGAATTTATCGTAACATATTTGTTTAGAAAATGCTGAGAAATGTTGAAAAATGGGGTGGGCCAAATGAACTTCAAGCACTTTGCTAGATCGCTAATTAACATAAAGTAAAATACGAAATTCCTTCTGCTTTAGTTTTGTAAATTGTTGCCGGTTTCATGACAAAGTGGTTTGCATCATAGATAAATGAGTTTATTGTGTATTATAATAGATGGTAAGACAAGCACATTAAAAGTAAATGCCCTGATGCGGCTATTTTACAAGTTCTAAAGTGGCATTTTGTTATCGACTCGTTCTAGGTCATTTTCCACTTTTTTGAGCCCAGATTTCTCTCAAAACTGGCGAAGAATCTAATCAGCTCAGATCTGCAGCCAATTTTAACCCAACATTGAGGAAAAATTTGCTAGCGATCAAGAAGTCGTCCGCGGGTTTAGCCCTATTTTAATTGCTAGTTATGACAATGTTTCGTCATTAAACTGCTTTCTCTTATTATTAACATGAAGTTTACCTATTTATCCAGTACATATGCTGCCTAAAAAAGCGCATCAAGCTATTTTATTGAAAAATTGCTTGTTTTACCATCTATGATATAAAAGCTGGCAACTCATTTATCTATGTTTGCATGGTGGCATTTTTCGCTGTCATCATATGATATTTGTTTTTAAGTTAAATTTGTTATGAGCTATATTTTCGGTTATGAGACGCCTGCAACATTTAATCGGAGGCAGTGAGAATCACTTCAACCAAATATAACGTAAGCCGTCTTTGGTGCTGTTTTGTAGCAAGGACCCTTTTTGCACATCTGCAATCAGTTTTTAGTTTCAAACGTCAAATCAAAAAATGACATAAAGTGGCTAATTTGGTACAAAATTAGCTGTAATTGTGTACTATAGGTACATTTACTGATTGGTCATGTTTGAGACCAGCTTTAAGGCTTCGCAAGTGGCACTTGACACCTGGTTTCCCCCCATGATATTTCCCCCCCAAGCAATAACCCCCTCCCCCTCATGAAAGTTTCCCCCATCTAGGTTTCCCCCATGAAGGTTTCCCCCCCAAGAAGTCTACCTATACACACACACCCTGCGCTAATGCAGCCCATAGTTGATACGGCTTTACATAGAAAATAGGTGAAATTTTGTCTTGGGGGGGGGAACTAGTCGTCGAAATCGAGGACTAGTTCCCCCCCCCCCCCAAGAGTTTTAACGACTAGTTTTCCCCCAAGACACACATTTCCCTGTTTAAACTGCCGTATCAACTATGGGCTGTATTAGCACTAGGAGTGTGGGTATTGGGCTGGCGCGAGGGAGTGTAGCGACCGTCAGCGCCCAGCCCCTCTTTTCGACCTAGGTGTACGTTTTCGGGGTTATTGCTAGATCTTTATTTTGATAAGGCTCTAGCTCGTAACAGGGAGTTTCAATCTTTCTAATTCTTTTTGCATTGGAAAGAGCATCATCAAATTGACCAAAACTCGCGAGAAATCGCTGAAAAGTTGCAGAATTGTAGTAAATTTTGTAAAAAAAACCATTTGTCCGAACTCCGACTCCTCCTCCTCCTTCTTCTTCTCCGCATCTATTCAATGGACGATAGTAGGTATTCATTTCTTCCCCCACTCGCCCCCGGGTCCTTGGGCCTCATGTATTGACTTTTATTCATAAGTCTTCAGTTAAGCAGCTATGCATATTCATCCGTGGTGTAGTGGTCTACGCGATTAAACAGCTGGTTGAAGCTGGGAGGTTCAAATTCTTCTTAGGCAATCATTTTTATTTTGGAATCTTTAAGTTGAAAAAACAACTGGTACCATCGGCAGGTCAAAATTGAGCTCTTTTCTCCCAAAAATCGATTGCTCTAAGCATAAATCATGAAAATTTCACAAAAATATGTTAGTTTGCAAATAAATTTGAATTGTATTTTTGAATTTCAATTTTCTTCTTTTTGTTTTATTTTTTAAATAATTATGTTTTTTTATTTTTTAAATTTTTTATCCATTAATATCTTCAAATATATTTTCGATTCTTTTATGTTTGTTATAATTTTTTAATGAGTTTATTTTTTTATTTATTTTCCATATATTACAAAAAAATAAATTTTTGACCGCGGAAGGGACCCAAAGAGCCGCTCCGCCGGTCTATAAAGGTTACTAAACTTTTGTCCTCATATATATATATATATATATATATATATATATATATATATATATATATATATGTTTCTGGAAATGCTGTACACGGGCGAATTTTCAACGGATTTGGACAAACTTTTTTTTTTCCCTGAAAGGTAATAAAGTTCTTAGGAAGATATCGCCGGTAGGAAGCGATCCCCCACGACATTTGAAACATTACTTTTGTGGGTAGGAAGGCTTGAAAATTGCAATATACAGTTTTTTCACTGTAGCACCTGAAATCTTGAGAATTGCACAGAAGACTTGAGTTTTTTTGTTCACAAGTCGTATATAGCGGTTTCGAAATCTGCCTGCTTACTTTTGAAAATGGTTGAGAAACCACAGGCGTACCCTCTTGAGTGACAAACTTTCATGCATGGCAACAGCATCAATAATCAAGTAACAGCTGAACGGCTAAAAAATTGAATCGAAGACTTGAGTTTTTTTGTTCACAAGTCGTATATAGCGGTTCCAAATCTGTGCTTACTTTTGAAAATGGTTGAGAAACCACAGACTTACCCTTTTGAGCCAAAAACTTTCATGCACGGCAATAGAATCAATAATCAGTAACAGCTGAACAGCTGAGAATTGAACAGAAGATTTGAGTTTTTTTGTTCACAAGTCGTATATAGCGGTTCCAAATATGTGCTTACTTTTGAAAATGGTTGACAAACCACAGACTTGCCTTTTGGAGTGACAAAATTCCATGCATTCATATATTAAGCTGGAAGGTGGTATGCTCCGAGGTCACCTATTGCGCTTAGCGCCATATACTTGTTATTTATACATTTTATACTATATTAAAAGTGGAAGAAATAACTGGTACGGTCGGCAAGCCAAATGTTGGTCTCTTTTCTCCAAATTTTGTAATTGCCTCGAGCAAAAAGTCAAGGAAATACATCTACTACTTGTGGAATCTGCTGCATCATCTGCATTTTGTTTTTGGGCGCGCATGGAAAAGAGACACTGAACTGCGCGCCAAAAACAAAATGCAACTGTCCTAGCAGCAGATTCCACAAGTAGTAGATGTATTTCCTTGACTTTTGCTCGAGGCAATTACAAAATTTGGAGAAAAGAGACCAACATTTGGCTTGCCTATGGTACCAGTTATAGGTAAAATCTTGGGGGAAACCTTCATGGGGGGGTCCTCTCGGGGCCGGTAACCCTCCATGGTGGGGGGTAATGGCCATGGGGGGAAACCAAGCGTGAGCCGCGGTCGGTTGGTCGGTTGGTTTGGCACTTAATTGGAAAAGTTGGTTGGTTGGTTGGGACCGGGGGGGGCGGGGGGGGGGGGAACACGTATGGTAGTTCCCTCTCCCCTAATCGAGTTCCCCCCCATGGAGAGGTGCCGGCCAGCCAAGGGGGGACTCCTCCCATAAAAGTTCCCTCCATAATAAAGCCCCCCCAGGTTTTATAAAACTAACTATTTTTATAATAATTAGAATCATGGATATTATGCTAATGTTGACAAAAGTTGCAAATCTAAACTCTATTACAAATTACCTACCACACACACCCTACACTAACTCATCCCCTAGTTTATAGGGCTTTGGTTTGGTGAAACTAGCTGAAAATAGGTGAAATTGTGTCTTGAGTGGAGCTAGGCATCAACATCGACTACTAAGTCCCCAAGACTTTTGACACCAAGTTCCCTCCCCCAAGACACAATGTCACCTATTTTCACCTAGTTTCACCCAATCCGTATCAACTAGGGGACGAGTTAGCGCAGGGGTGTGTGCGGTAGGTAAAATCTTGGGGAGGGACTTTCATGGGGGAACTTTCGGCTGACTCCCCCTAAAACCCCCCCCCCAAGACTTACACCCCCCCAAGATATACACCCCCCAAGATATACACCCCCAAGGCATATATATTGAAAAAATTTTTATTGCCTTAACATACTTCTCTTTACATATCTCGAAATTTAAACTCAAGGAATTTTTATATAAACAACTATATACCTACTTTTTACTGATACTAGTTAGTCTGCCTACTACCAGGAGTAGTACTAGGATACTGTTTACCGCAACCCCTTAGGCTTAGTCAAAATGCGCGTATACTGTGGCAGTACCTACTAGTTGCTTAGGAGCCATGGTCTTTGTGTGGCAGTACCTACTAGTTACTGCTAGTAGGTACTGCTTAACTAGTAGGTACTGCCACAGCATGGACCATGGCTCCTAAGCAACTAGGGACTATGTTAGGTCCCCCCCCCACTTAAACATTCCCCCCCACTTATACATTCCCCCCCCCCCCACTTCGGTCCCCCCACTTAAAAATTGAAATTTTTTTTTATTGCTTTAAAATACATATCTGTGAGTATCTCGAACCCCTTAAACTCAAGGAATTTGTTTCTAAACAACAAAATACCTACTTTTTAGTTAGTCTATACCGGATGGCGGGCGCATGCCTACCAGGAGTAGGGGCTTGTCCCCTACAAGGAGTACCTTTCAAGATTCCAACTGAAGGGCTTAGACGCATGCTGGTCCTCGGACGAGGTCATGACTGTGGCAGTACCTAATATACTATGATCAATTAGTAGGTACTGCCACAGTCATGACCTCGTGGAGGACGAGCATGCGTCTAAGCCCTTCAGTTGGAATCTTGAAAGGTACTCCTGATAGGGGACAAGCCCCTACTCCTCGTAGGCATGCGCCCGCCATCCGGTATAGACTAATTCGGTTTTGACGCAGTAAAAAAGTAGGTATACAGTTCTTCAGAAACAAATTCCTTGAGTTTAAACTTCGAGATATTCACAGATATGTATTTTAAAGCAATAAAAAAATTTCAATTTTTAAGTGGGGGGATTGTTTAAGTGGGGGAATGTATAAGTGGGGGGGGAATGTTTAAGTGGGGGGAGCTAGCATAGTCCGCAACTAGTAGGTACTGCCACAGTATTCTCGCATTTTGACTAAGCCTAAGGGGTTGCCGTAAACAGTATTCCTAGTATTACTCCTGGTAGTAGGCAGACTAACTAGTAGCAGTAAAAAAAAGTAGGTATTTAATCATCTACATGAAAATTCCGTGAGTTTAAATTTCGAGATATGTAAAGAGAAGTATGTTAAGGCAATAAAAAAATTTTCAATATATATGCCTTGGGGGTGTATATCTTGGGGGGGTGTGTATATCTTGGGGGGGGGTGTAAGTTTGGGGGGGGGGTCTAGGAGTCAGCCGAACTTTCTTTGGGGGGGGGGAGGGAACCTCATGGGGGGAAACTCATGGTGGGGGGGGGGGGGGAATAAGATGTCAGCCGAAAAGCAAAACAATAACAATAGGGATAAAACATCGCTGTGATGAACTGCTGTTTTGATGAACTGTCGCGGTGATGAACTGTCGCGCTGATGAACTGTCGCGGTGATGAACTGTCATTTAACCGTTTTGACAACAACTCAACGTTCCAGTAAACTACACGCTCTGTTTGTGCACTTTGACCCCGTAAATGTGGTGGAAGGGCAGGGGCTCTAACACCAGGAAAGGCTAGTGTCAGCCGGAAAGGTGTGTGCCTAGAGGGTGCTACTGCAAACCGTGTCAAAAAGTTTCAACTAATTTCTAAATTTTTTAAAATTTCGAAATTTCGAAAAAAAATTTTTTGGGAAGGCCAAGGCTTCCTTCTTGGACCAAAAAGCATTGTAACGCTAGGCTTGGATGGAATTAATATGGTGATTGATGGAGGGGTGCCTGAGACATTTTTGCACATGTCGCAGCAGATGTCGCCGGGGAACATTTCTTCCAGCTTGACCAGTTTTGGAGGTGAACCCTCAGCGCAATAGCAGTAGCCTTGATCAAACGGGTTATACCAGGCTTTGTAATGTGCGCAGTACTTATTAGAGCTGAAAAATTACAGACCACAGTCCACCAGTGCGACCAAGAAAGAGATGAACGGTCTTACGCGCATTCAGGACTGCATGCGCTGGCGTCGGATTTGAAAGTGGCAACAGCCAAGGCGTCCGTCGCACAAAGCACCAGCAGCACCAGTTGCAGCATCATTTCTACCTTGGCCATACAATTTGACCTATGCTTCGAAAGCCTGGCTTTTTATGCCTCTCTGCTGCTCTTTTGGCTTCAATAAAAGCTTATTGTCCTGCTAACACTGAGAATATTTGTGAAAGGCTGTAGAAATAGATTTTAAAGCCTATCAAAGTCTTTCTCAGGCATTTAAATGCCTTTGCTTTCTTTTTCTCTTCGTTTTTTATTTCAAATGTATATTGCCCTTGTACTTGTGCGAATTGGCGGTGAGAAAATCAGTGGGAATTGGGCGTGCGCGAGGGAGCAAGGTGAACCGTCAGCGCCCAGCCCCTCTTTTCGACGCAAGTGTACGTTTTTGGAGTTTTTGTTAGATCTTAAAATTGATACGGCTCTTGCTCCTCACAGAAAAACTCAATCATTCTGATTATTTTTGAATTTATTCAATGGACGATAGTAGGTATATCTGGTACCATCGGCAGGCCAAATGAGGGGCTCTTTTCTCCAAAATTTGCAATTGCCTAGAAAAAAGTCAAGGAAATACATTTCCTACTAGTGGAATCTGCTGCTTGGACACTTGCATTTTGTTTTTGGCGCGCAGTTTAGTGTCTCTTTCCATGCGCGCCCAAAAACAAAATGCAAATGACGCAGCAGAGTCCACTAATAGGAAATGTATTTCCTTGACTTTTTTCTCGAGGCAATTGCAAATTTTGGAGAAAAGAGCCCCTCATTTGGCCTGCCGAAGGTACCAGATATTTCTTCCACTTTTAATATAGGATAAAATGTATAAATACAAATTTTATATTGTTGATTATATATTTAATTAAAATTTTATTCGATATACAAAAAACGGTAAAAAAAACTTGTAAATTCGAAATTGGGGCCGTGCGAGTGGAGCGTAAGCACGGTCCCCTCTTAGCCAAGGACAAACCCCATTACGGATTTTGAAAATATGAATCAATGTCATTACTTTTGTGAGCTTTCTACAGAGCTGATAGTAGGCTCAGTGGATGCAGCAAACACAGAGCTTTCTTTAAAAAAAAAGTACGCCAAATTTGGTTGAGAATTGGCAGAGTTAGAGCCAAAAAACTTTTCAAAAAGTGTCCGTCCGTTATCCGTCTGCCGTCCGCCGTCCGCCGTCCGCCGTACGTTCTGTTCGGGAGGCATACTGGGAGGGTCTGGGGCTCCAGTCTCAACGTCACTATAGTATATCGACCCTGGAGGGTGACATTAGGCCCTCAGAATTTTAATTTTCGGCCCCATTTATGCCGAAATTGAGGTTGGAAAGTTGATTGAATGTAAGGGGGGAAACAAAGACAGATTCAGAATTCTCGTCAAAAACTACACCAAACTAGACTAAAAAACATTGAATTTTCGAAAAAAAAATTTTTTTACCTTTTTTGATCTCTAAGGTGCACTGTAGAAACCTAAAAAAGGTTATGCTGCCCACTGGTGATGTTTAAAGTTAAATTTGAGTCTGGAGATGAAATGGGCTCAAAAAGTAGATATGATTTGATACCAATCAACCAAAGTTGAAAACCTGGTCTTCATGGGCTTCTACCAGGCCATGGTGTACAAGCAGCTCATCATCAACTTCGTCTTGGGGCAATCATAAGGATTTTTTTGTCTCGAACTCTGCACCATAAAGGTAGTTTTGGGTGTACATTACGAATCTGGTGTCCATTTGCTTCCACTTTGTCATCATGGGCTTCTACCAGGCCATGGTGTACAAGCAGCTCATCATCAACTTCGTCTTGGGGCATTCTTAAGGATTTTTTGCCTCAAACTCTGCACCATATAGGTAATTTTGGGTGTACATTACGGGATCAAATGGTGTCCATTTGCTTCCACCTTGTCATCATGGGCTTCTACCAGGCCATGGTGTACAAGCAGCTCATCATCAACTTCGTCTTGGGGCATTCTTAAAGATTTTTTGCCTCAAACTCTGCACCATATAGGTAATTTTGGGTGTACATTACGAATCTGGTGTCCATTTGCTTCCACCTTGTCATCATGGGCTTCTACCAGGCCATGGTGTACAAGCAGCTCCTCATCAACTTCGTCTTGGGGCATTCTTAAATATTTTTTGCCTCAAACTCTGCACCATATAGGTAATTTTGGACGTACATTACGAATATGGTGTCCATTTGCTTCCACCTTGTCATCATGGGCTTCTACCAGGCCATGGTGTACAAGCAGCTCATCATAAACTTAATCTTAATGCATTGTAAATATTGGGCTTCAGGTGGTTTTTTGGCCTCTGGCTGTACAAAGTGGATGAAATTACTGAAATTGTGAATCTCTGCTTCAGTGTGTTTTGTCTCTTAGCTGATCTCATTATAATGCTTGCAATCAATATAGCTTGGGCATCAAGGTGATGAAATTTATTGGATTCATATTATCATGAAACTACCTTGGGCTATAAGGTAATGAAATTAAAGTTGACTCTTATTGTGAAATTATACTTACAAAATTTTGAACCTCTAAAGAGCTAAGAGAGCCCAGAAAATTTTGGACACCTTAGGATGATTGCTCAGATAGAGCTAAAAATGAAAACTAAATATTGGTTAATATTGAGAAAAACAATATGCATTACAATGAAAAAATATTATTTTGAAAACTCAAGTTTATTAGTTTTCCCCGCCTTTTCTTTCGCTGCCAACATTGATGAAAATTTTAACGCAGAGCATCAATGCAAATTATTTAAAGTTTTTCAAGCTTTACTTT